>CAUYRH010003418.1:0-18800 GCA_963574655.1 Perodicticus potto
CGCCTGTAGTCTCAGCTACTTGGGAGGCGGAGGCAGGAGACTCGCTTGAGCCCAGGAATTGGAGGTTGCTGTGAGCTGTGATGCCACAGCACTCTATCCAGGGTGACAGCTTGAGGCTCTGTCTCAAAAAAAAAAAAAAAATGCACAATGTGGTAAGCTTTGGCACATGTATGCCTCTGTGCAACCAGGACCACATCACGGTATGAACATATCAGTGACCTCCAAAAGGTCCCTCATGCCCGTGATCCCTGCCTCCTGCTAGCCAGTCACCATCTTCACCAACACTTAGTATGATTAGTCTTAACTTAGACCTCTTAATAGATGTGCAGTAGGAGCTAACTGTGGTTTTAATTTGCATCTCCATAATAACTAATAATGTTCAACTTCTTTTTCGGGTGCCTATCTACCATCCATATATCTTCTTTGGTGATGTAGCTGTTCAAGTCTTTGGCCAATTTCCCCCCCCTCCCCCCTTTGGCCAATTTTTAATTGGCTTGTTCATTTTATTATTGAGTTGTAAGAGTTCTAACTATACAGAGTATCTGTCTTAAAGGTGAGATAACGTAAGATCTTCTAAGTAAATATTCCCCAGCAAAAGTCCCCAGTCCCGGTACTCAGTTCTTATAAGTCATAAGCTGTGTTCTTTATATTATCCAATGCTGTGGGTTATGTACAATCACACAGAAAAGGAGCAGACAGTCATAGTGGACCAGAAGCTGAATGTCACCCACAGCATCGTGAGTGTAACAGGAAAGATAGATGCTAAGGTGTTATCAGAGGACTTTAGTTCTCACGACTGCCAAGAATTCTTGACATTAGCTGTGACCTCATTAGGAATAAGGCTTTGAAACTTAGATATGCGATGAGTCAGGAAAGGCCCAAGAGGAGGAGAAAGGATACAACTACAGATGTGTTGCTCGGTGAGGTCTGAAGTAGAAGAACTGAGATGACAACATTGAAGAAAAAAGGCTGGGCGGCGCCTGTGGCTCAGTCAGTAGGGCGCCGGCCCCATATGCCAGAGGTGGCAGGTTCAAACCCAGCCCCAGCCATAAACTGCAAAAAACAAAACAAAACAAAACAAAATAAAAAAAAGAAAAGAAAAAAGGCCAAAGAAGTGAGCCCTTGAAATGTAAAGTCCCCCAGCACAGCAGCTGTCCTCCCAGGGCAGAGCTAACTGTGCAGTGGCCTGTCTCAGGTGTGGCAGCCTGGCACCATGACTAAATGACACATGTCTCATGGGCAGAGACAGCTTGTGTCGCAGGTTCTGTGTTCCTGTCCCCTCTCTGTCATGTTCCCACCTGCTTCCCCAGGTGACCAGCACAATGCTTGCTGACCGGTGTTTGAAGGATGATCCACCCACCTTTTCCACGAGTCCTACCGACACTGTAAGTCTTGGAGTTAAATTGATGTAGAAAAGATTTAGATTTGACAGAAAGAACTTTCTAGCTATTAGAGACAAGTGACTTAATAGAACTCATTTATTCAGAAAGGGGTGTATCTTGGCTGGAGATCCTTCCAGATAGCAGGGAGAGAAAACTCACGATTTGATAATGGCGTCTAGAAGCACTAGGTACGCTAACAGATTCGGAAGGGTCTCTCTGGGCCCCAAGGATTCGGAAAAATGATCCATTATACCTCTCCCCCAAATCGACGGCTCCCTAAGCCCTCCATCACAACCACACCACAGCCATCACCTGCTCCTTCTGTCTACTGTGTTCCCCCCCCACACTTCAAGGCTGTGCTTTTTAATGCGAGCATTTATTGTGCCAAGGAGCTCAGGTGAGGACAGTCACTAGGACAGAGCCAAACTGAGAGAAAGACCAATGGGTACAGGACGGCTGGTGCCTCCCAGCGAAGACAGCAGACCACCGTTCTGTCCTGTGGCTTCATGGGGTCTGCGGGTCTTTTCCCATCTTGCTAAATTTTTAGCTGCTGTCTCTTTGCAGTTCTTTCTGCAGACAAGCAGGAGGTGTTTGTGGGGAGGTTCTGTCCTCCGGGGCACCTGCAGCCCCGGAAGAATGAAACAGGGAAGGAGCTCCCGGCAGCTCGCTTCCAGCTTGGTGCAGTGGGCTGTTCCCAGGACAGAGGGGGCCGGAGAGCACAAGCTGGACCTGGACGGTCCCAGCCGAGTGGGATTCTCAGATGACTCTGCCCCACGGGCACTTTGTGGGAGCAAGAGCCAGCCTGAGTGGGACACAGGGGGCTCCCCCCTGCAGGGACAGCACAGGGATCACGGAGAAGGGCTCCCTGGCACCTGCGGCAAAAACTGTTTTAACCTTTTGTGGAATCAACACAAACCTAGAACTAACTTAATCAAATACCATTACTTGTTTTTCCAGACAGCTTCTTTTTTTTTTTTTGGCTGGGGCTGAGTTTGAACCTGCCACCTCCAGCATAAGGGGCTGGCGCCCTACTCCTTTGAGCCACAAGCACCACCCAGCCAGACAGCTTCTCAAAATATTTGAAGCTCGTAGGTTTACTACTGCTGAGCTAACTTTCGATAAGGGAAATAACTTTTCTGTGTGCTGGTTTCCTTATCCATAAAATACAAATAACTTCGCCCATGTGTCCAAGTATTGGGAGAATAATGGGGAAATGCCCAGCATCACTTCTGGCACATAGCGGGTGCTCAATTAAGGACAGTTGAGGCTCTTTTTCCCTTCCACCCTCCCTTCCTTTGCTCAACTACAGCTTTACTCAAAGGTTAAGTTCTCCCTCAGAGGCATGGGGTTCGCTGACTGATCTTGACCCAACACTGGAAAATCAGGGCCCCAGAGTCTAACACCTCTGGTCAAAAACAGGACCTCAAGAAACCCCCAAGCTCCACTGGGAAACCTGGACCTCTGGGCTTGTAATTCATTCTTTCTGATTCCCATTTTCTCCGCAGCAAACAATTCCCAAGCCACGGATACAGCTGTAACCATGCCCCCAGCTCTGGGCCTGACGGCTCCTCTTGCAGGAGTCCCACTGCTGGCTTTGCATGGCCTGCTGACCAGCACTGGGGGCTCTTCTGTCTGTTCCGTCCCTCGCCCGCCCAGGGAGGCGGCCCTGCTCCCAGAGACCTGGGCGCCACCGATAAGGGTGGGCCCTGGGAACTCCACCCTTTCCTGAGAAAGGCCGCTCAGCTTATCAGCACTCAGGGCCAGACAACTGCCCCACCCTGGGCAGTGTGTCAGCTATTAAGAGCATCGCTGCTGGGGAAATGTTATCTATCATCTTCTATCATCTTCTCTCACCACCCTCCCCCACCCCATATGAATGAGGAAGGAGCTTTACAAAATGTCCCATATAAACACTACCTTGCATAAGAAAGCCGGCCTGACCCCCTTAAAACCTTGTCATTCCTTCTTAACCTTGATAGTAGTGGTAGAAGAATGGGAGTAGAAAAGAGACTCTTGGTTGTTTTTTTGAGTAACTTGGTGTGAGGAGTGGCCCATTAGTTAAGTAACCCTGGGCACCCAGCCTAGCTGGAGAGAGGGATGGCTGGTGCAGGGGGAGGGGTCTATTTAAGGAGGTGACCAGAGCCTGGATTGGGCTCCATGGAGTTGGCACTGATCTCCAGCATGTTCCTTTTAAGAGGGTTGGCAGCTCTGGGGTCTATTTTTAAACCCATGAGAAAAGTGCTTCCAGGGAGGCTAACACTAAACCCAGGATCAGTGGAGGAGGGGGAGGGGAAGGAGCAAGGCTGAATCTAAGGTTTTCTCTTCGTATAGACACAGGGGTTTCCCTTTTTCCCCAGATCCTTCCAAAATTGGACCTGGGTAGAGGAAAGAGTTTTGCACGCTGGGTCTATTTTTGTGGGGTTTCTTTTGTTTTTGTTTTTGTTTGAGACAGGGTCTTATTCTGCCCACCCAGGTTGGAGTGCAGTGGTGTGATCACAGCTCCCTCCAGCCTCAAGCTCCTGGGCTCACACGATCCTCTTGCCTCAGCCTCCAAGTAGCTGGGACTACAGGCAAGCCCCACCACACCCAGCTAATTTTTAAATTTTTTGTAGAGATGGGATCTTGCTATGTTGCCCAGGTTACTCTTGAACTGCTGCCTCAAGCTATCTTCCCATATTGGCTACTTTTCAATATTAAGAATTTTTTGTTACCCCCACTCCCAGTGTGAAAAATCAACATGCTTTTTTTCTTTTTTTGTAGAGACAGAGTCTCGTTTTATCGCCCTCGGTAGAGTGCCATGGCTTCACACAGCTCATGGCAAATTCCAACTCCTGGGCTTAGGCGATTCTCTTGCCTCAGCCTCCCGAGTAGCTGGAACTACAGGCACCTGCCACAACGCCCGGCTATTTTTCTGTTTTGCAGTTCGGCCGAGGCCAGGTTTGAACCCACCACCTTCAGTATATGGGGCCGGCGCCCTACTCGCTGAGCCACAGGTGCCGCCCAACATGCTTTTTATATATCTGGCATCTGCCCCTCTTCCTATTTTCACATTAGACACTCTGAAACCCTTACTACCTCCAGCACTGCAGAGCCCGCAGCCAAGAGTTTGCCAACAGGTGGATCCGAGCAAAGTCTGGGTGCCCCTGGGGTGGCTGTGCCAGCATCCCAGAAACCGGCCCCTGTGCTGGAGAGAAGGGCAGCAACGGGGCCCACATGGCGAGTCTGCAGGGGATAGGAGTATTTTCCCAACAGTAAGAAGAAATAGGCATCCAGACATTACTGTTTCTCATCAAATAACCAGATGAAGAGAACAGAAGGTTTTATGCACAGTAACAAATTTCAGTTTCTCTTTTTAGATAAGAAACCAGAACCAGAATTCCTAAAGAACTAAAGGCCTTGAGACCAGACAGACGCTTCTGCCAAGTAGCTCGGCGACCACCCAGGACCCCTGGGCAGGAAAGTGAGTATGAGATGAGGTATCTCCTACCATCCATCCCATTTGGATTCCTCAGTTGAACTGGATGGAGGGAGGTATGTGCCCCAAATCAAGCAAACAGGAGCCCCAGCCAGGCCTGGTCAAAACAACAGACAGGAGTGTGTCAGCACAGTGCTGCCCACCCAGCAGGGCTCCGTAAATGTTAGGCAAACTGGAATCCAATCAAGCCCAATGGATCCAGATTTTAAAATGAGCCATGCCAGTAAAAGGAAAAGAAAGAGGAAACAACCAGATGCTCAGGTCTAGCTAACTAAATTGCTCGCTTCCCCACAAGCTGTCATGGCCCCTGTGGAATCACACTTGGGACTACTGTCCTTTCCCAGGAGGGGAAGTGATAGGTGACACCCGCCCCAGGGCTCTGGAAAGGACTCTGCAACCAGTCCACACCCTGAGCTCCATTAGTCCTGAAGTGCCAGCCAGGCCTAGCGGAGCAAGTCTGTTCCTTTGCTCCCAAAGCATGAGGCTGACAGTTTCACAATAGTTCATACCCCTCTGCAGAGGGTGAGATGTTGGAGTGCCACGCAGGTGCATGAAGGTAATTCTAAATGCGCCCCCGTCACCCAGGATGCTGCCCGTGTGGCAGAGCCGTGCCTATTCATTTCCCCCACTGTGCGAGGAACAGGCTACATTTAGAACTGATTGGGGAGCTCAGACTAGCATGCAGAATACACGCATTTTGGGAAACATGCATGGGCGGCTCTGCTAACTACCTCCTGTGTTTCCAAACATCACAGAAACCTTCCCCTGCAGCCTGCAGGCACGGGGTGGGGGGTGGGGAAGCACACTTCGGAGAAATGGCAGAATCAAACTCACCTGGATTGTGATAAGAGGGGAAAAAGCCTTTTTTTCCCCACATTGCCAAACAGGCTTGGGTGTTGGCAGTGAACTCCAGAGCTTAAGAGTTTCTGAAGGATGCCCAGAGGTCAGGCAGCTAGGCATGGTCCACTAGCCTGGAGTGACCCAGGTCCTGCCCTTCCTTAGAAATGAATCCTACTTTATAGGAGCCATCATCCGGAGCAGACAGGGCCAACCAGGGACCTGCTCAGACTTCTCCTTTATTTAAACAATTTGTTCTTGAAGTCCAGAGCCAAGGTGGTAGCTCATCTCAAACCACAGGGAGACCTGCCTAAGGTTCCAGAGTGGCCTGTGCCCCTCGGCATTCGTCCAGCCTCTGAAGCCAGGCTTCCCCACTTGGGGTTAGTGGCCTTGGGCCATCCATTAGGTTCACACCGTGTGGCCCCATCCAGGGCCTCTGCCTGTGACAAGTCACTGCAGTGATGATGAGATACGGACACAAGAGAAGGAAGGGGAAATAACAGGACAGTGAACAAGCTGGGCACCGTCCAGAGCATGTTAGATGCCCTCACACATTTAATCTTCACTACTGCCCTTCCAGGTAGCTACTGTTATTATTCCCATTTCACAGAAGAAGCAACTGAGGCCTGAGAACGTTCAGTAATTTTCCCAAAGTCACCCAAGAGCGATATGGTGCCCTGGGTGGTGTACGAAGCACAGGAAAGCGAATTCGGTATTCTCCTGTAAGAATTGCTCCATCTTGGAAATCTGTTGTAATGAAGTCATCTTTAATAATTTCTCATTCTTTCTATTCAGAAAGGACTCCAGCCGCAGATCAGAGATGTGTTCAGGGCAGAAATGTGAACCTAGGTCCTCCAGGGTTTAAGGAGAGGGGATGGACCAGAAACCCTCCTTCCTGAGAGCAGTGGGAAAACAGAGAGCCTTGAAATGATCATCCAATGAAATGATGAAATGAGCATCTTCCAAGTGTGTTCTCTAGAATTGTAACAGTGATGTCAATCTCAGACTTCCGTCTACCCTTCTGAAGCAGGAGGCAGAAGCTCCAGGAAGCAGGTGCTAAGCCCTGGATCTTCATTCAACCCCACGGAAAGACAATGGAGTAGACGGGGCCCGAGGGACCCTCTGCTGTGAAACCCACTTCTTCCCCTTCTTCTGGGGCCCTGCTGGCTCAATGCTGACTGCATAAGTTTCCCCTTTCTTCCCCGAGCCAAAACACTGCAAAGCAATTAAACCCAACTAAACCACAGACCAGCCTACCTGCATCTCCTGAATTGTGCAGGTCTCACAACTCAATGACAGGAAGCCACACCTGTTTCTCCCGGGTCCACTTAGGCTCCTTCCCGCAGGGCACTTAGCCGCCACCCCTGCAAAGCACAGGGTGTCTGCTGCTTCAGAGTCCGTGCCGTACCTAATACTTCGCCCAGGGCTCATATTATTCTTAATAATTGAATAGAAACCATTATCTTTCTATTTAATCCTCTTGTGAAGTCTGGCTGGCTTTTCTTCCAGATATCTTTGCATATAGCATTTGTATCTTCTCTTTTATAATTACTTAAGTTTAAAAAGCAAGGAAACAAGCTAGAAATCACCAGCCACATCTGCACGTCTTTCTATCCTGCTTCTCTGCAGAAAACCCCACCCACCACGGGGGACTCCGAAGGTACGCTACTAATGTGGACGTTTCTAATCTATAATAATGATAATGAAATATTTCTCAATGGCCCCTTTTTAGAAAATCTTGGCTTCTTAGCTTTTTAAAGAAATAAAATGTTATAGCTGTAGTGATGTTCTTTCCATCTCTAGCATTCAATGAATTTATGAAGACCTTATTTCTGCTCCAAAATCAATGCCAAAGTCTACTTCTGTAAGCTGCTTTTCACAATGACCTTTCTCAGCAACCCTTGACCTTGAATTCCTCATTAAAGGAATGTCAAGTGTTAGAAAAAGAATGAGAGACATGGGCAATGATTCAAGGATCACTAAAACAAAATAAGACAAAACATTTAAAAAATGTTTCTGGAATGACTGAGCTGGTTCTTAGTCTCCAGAGAGAGACATTTCCAGGATTTCTGAAATAAGATACTAGGATACCCATTAACATTTCCAAAGGAAAATCATTACCAACATCCACATCAGTCTGTAGACCCACAAGTGTTTTTAGGGTGAGGGCAACAGGGATAAATGATCAACACAAGAACTCTATGTTACCAAATATTGCTTTTCCCCATTCATTTTTTTTTTCACTCAAATATGAACCAGTGAGTTGCTGTATGCCGTGTGAACACCCAGTGGCAGACACAAATTAGCAAGCATATTCTATGTTTCCTGCCCTTGGGCAGACTGCAAACTAGGAGAAGTGAAAGCTACAGCTATATAGAAAATAAATAAAACAATAGTAAGATAGTCAAGAGATGTCTCATGACAGTGCACAATTAAATACTAAATGAGAGGCTGCAACGTAAAATGCCAGGAGTTCAAACGAGAGCTTGAGATCAGAGAGGTTGCAGCACTGAGGGGCATCTTTTTTGGAGCAGTCAGAAAAGAACCTTACGGGACCGCCAGGTTTCAGGAATGCTTACTCGGAGCCCCCTGTGTTCCAGGTGCATGGTCATGGAAGATAATCAAAGGGAACACAGGCTTCCTGCTAATACCCAAATTAGAATATTTATGTTAGGCTGAGGTGGCTCACACCTGTAAGGGGTACAATGTGCTGGCTTCATATACAATCTGAAATGTTTTCCTCAAACTGTTTAACATACCCTTCATGGCATTTTCTTAGTTATTGTATGAAGATATTTGTATTCTGCATTTAGTAAGTTTCGCCTGTACCCTTCTAAGATGCACCATAATTCTTAACAATAGGTGTATAGTCTTTCAAATTTTAAATATCTCCTGTCATAAGGTTGAAGGGAGTGTCCATCCCTCATGAAGATTTTATTCAAAAAGGAAAATTCTGAGATTGGTTTATTCATTTAAAAAAATCTATGTGTGCCTGCTAGGAGCCCGGCACTGCCGAGGATCCCACACTGGACAGCTGACCACAGTCCAGCTCTCACAGCACCTGCAGCCTAGTGCGGGAGGGGGGATACATTATGAACAATCAGATCTGATTCCACAGGGAAGTGGGAAGCGCTCAAGGAAAACAAGACAAGGAGAGGGGATGGAGCGCGGCATGCTGTCCGCTCCTGAGGCCTCCTGAGGAGGTGACACTGGACAGGGCCCAGGCCTACATGCAGGCAGGGACACAGCTGGAGAAGGCAGAATGTGACACAGAGGGTGTGAAGGGTGAGCCAGCACCATCGTGGAACTCTAGTACCTCCCCCCTCCCTCCCAGCACCCAGCCGGGCCACCCTCTACACCTACAGATTCTAGGCATCTTTTTATGTCCCTGGGACAAGGAGTTACAGGTGCTAATAGAGGGACCAAAAGAAAGGCAGCACTAGGGAGGCTGAGTGTGGTGGCTCAGTCCTACAACCCCAGAACTCTGGGAGGTGAGGTGGGAGGATCCCTTGAGTCCAGGAGTTCAAGACCAGCCTGAGCAAGAGCAGGACCCCATCTCTACTACAAGTAGAAAAATTACCCAGGTACGGTGGTATGCACCTGTAGTCCCAGCAATTTAGGAAGCTGAGGCAGGAGGATTGCTTGAACCCAGGAGTTTGAGGTTGCTGTGAGCTTGGCTGACCCCACGGCACTCTAGCCTGGGCGACAGAGTGAGACTCTGTCTCAAGAAAAGAAAAAAAAAAGCACAAGGGAACGTGTTGGGGTCCGAGCACTCTGGCAAGCATTTTACACAAGTGTTAATCCACTTAGCCCTCACAGCAACTTTGAAAGGTAGGTGCTGTATGAATCTTAATTTTACAAGTAGAAAACAGAGCCACAGAGAGGTTAAAAACTCTGCCCAAGGTCACACAGCAGAGAAATGGAAGAGCTAAGATTTGAACTTGGCAGCCAGAGCCGACACTGGCCTCGTAAGCATTCTGTGGTCCTGCCTCAAATATGTCCACGAACAGCGGAAAGAAAACTCAGGAACCCCGAGAAAGTCGTGAATAAGAGATGGGGGACCTGGCTGGGAAAGAGACGAGAGGAAGCCCAGGAAGGTCGTCAGCAGCTTGGTACGGGGCACAGTGGCACCTCGTCCAGGTCACTTACTCTAATTATTATTTCTCATCTGCCAAGCGCCTCCCCTGCACTGAGGCCAACTGAGGGGCGCTGAAGTCAGACACTGAAATAGGTTTCCAGGGTCCTCCCCTGGAAGGGACGCAGCTGGCTCGTCAGAGCAGAGAGGAAGCCCAGGTTCACTTCTCTGACTTCTGGCCACTAACTTTCCACTATTTCCGCTTAGACTCCAGTGGAATTCATAAATAGCATTAACATTTTTCAGAGTCTGTAGGAGTTTGTTGAGCTACCCTGAGTGACTCATTATGGTAGCACTCAGCTCATTCTCCTCGCCTTGGGGATGACACATCCGCCCACACTCACCGGGGAAGGGAGAGAAGCAAACTCTTCTCTTCCAGCAGATTCTTCCCCCACCAAGTGGGCTGATGCTTCTCGGACTCACTGGGTACTGGTTTTCCTGGAGTCGGAGCCCCGGGTGGTTTCAGCACATATCTAGGCCACCTGTGTGCCTGTGAGCGTGTGTGAGCATGCGTGTGTGTGCATGCACGCATCTTCCGGGCAACACCAAGAGTGGTTCAGAGGGTGTCAGACTCTGGGGCTGGGGGCTGGGCTGGGGGAGAGGACAGAGAGGACAGAAGACCGCTAGCCTCAGCGTCCTTTCTATAGACAAAGGAATCCATAGTTTACTAGACAGATTACTTACAGTGGGTATAAGCAGTGCAGGTAGGAAGAGAATATACTATCCAAAAGTAAAAAGTATATCAAGAGTGATTTGGGCACTTAATTTTGTTTTGTTTTTTTTTTTTGAGACAGAGTCTACTGTCACCTTCAGTAGAGTGCCGTGGTGTCACAGCTCACAGCAACCTCAAACTCCTGGGCTTAAGCCATTCTCTCGCCTCAGCCTCCCAAGTAGCTGGGACTACAGGTGCCCACCACAACACCCAACCATATTTTTGTTGTAGTTGTCATTGTTTAGCAGGTCCGGGGCCGGTTTGAACCCACCAGCCTTGGTGCATGTGGCCCTAACCACTGAGCTACAGGTGCCACCACATTTCACTTCTAATCCAGTCTCCCTAGGAAACTGGTGAAATCTCTACCTGGAAGCACTAAAGGGTAACGTCTCTGCCTGTTCTTCTGCATTTGTGGAAAGCCTCTCTCTGAAAAACATCACTACTTTCCCTTTTAACTGGGTGCTCGGTTTGGAGGCCTGGAAGTGTTACTGGTGATAGGATGTGGTGACCCTCTGAGGCCCGGCTCCCTGAAGTCTCGTCAGTCACCAACCTCCAGCTCTCTGCAGTTTCTCTGGAATGCAGCAAGCTCTGGGCCCTACTCAAACTTCCACAACCAGACCTCCCACTAGCTGGCCTTCCTCAATTGCAAGAGCCACCACATCCTGCAATTCCAAGAGAAGCCTTTGAGTAGAATTCCACACGAGTCCATCCCCACCCCCAACAGAGCAGTGCAAGGTGCCTTCCGCTCAGCCACCAAGTCCAGGGACACCCTTTCCGGGCTCCCCTCAAGGTCGGGTCCCTCCTTTCATTGCCCCCTCTACCCTCACTGCTGTTGTCTTCTGGGGAGGAAGAAATCCACTGTCACTCCTGATCCAGACGGGGCTGAAGTCAGGGCAGAGGAGCCCCAAACCCAAGCCAGCCAGCTCCCCAACTCCACCCTGGAGTTCTGCTGCCCTGAGTGGAAGGGAGTGGCTGAGGACACTGGACCTTCTACAGCAGAGGCCACAGTCCAGGAGAGAGGGCAGAGGGGCTCCGAGGTCTGGGGATCAACTGCAAGGCCCACCAGGCCTGGGCCACAGGAGCTGAGAACAAGTGCTGGAGGATGAAGAGCAAATCCAGTGGGGGCCAAGGAGTCTGCGTGGCTCGCAGCTCCTCTGCCACCTCACAGCAAAGGGTCTGGGTCAGGGTCAGTGTCAGGGTCAGGACAGCGTTCTCAAAAACAACTCTGGCCCAATGGGTAACAAAGCTAAGTAAACCTATGGATTTACAAACTTGGGAATTTCAATGGCTCAGTAACTACTGGTCAAGTCCTTACTTTACTTAGAGGGAATAGATTGTTTGTATACCCAACTCCAGCTGCTTCACCCCACCTGCCCCCATCCCCCCGTGGGTCAGCAAGGAGACCTGGCCGCTAGGCCCTCATATCCCAGGTATTACATTGTGTCCCCGGCCCACCCCCAGTTCTGGGGAAGTCTACCCCTGCCTGGTACAGGGCCCTCTGATGGAAGAATGAACAGAATATTTCCACAGAGAACTTTTAAATCAAACACGCAAACTCTAAAAGCCAAAATTGTAGGGCCGAAAGAAATTGGACAAGTTGCAAGAAGCCATCTGTATTGGGTGAGGCTGTGCCTGGCACTTGCTGGGTGGATATCCTGCGGGCCCCCTAATGTCACTTCCTCCTTTCATCTGTTTGCTATTCACCAGCAAGTCACAGAACCATGGGCTCCCCACCTGCAAAGGCAATCTTTTTTGGGGGGAGGGAGACAGAGTCTTACTTTGTCAACCTGGGTAGAGTGCCGTGGCATCATCATAGCTCACAGCAACCTCAATCTCTTGGGCTTGAGGGATCCTCTTGCCTCAGCCTCCCGAGTAGCTAAGACTACACGTGCCCACCACAACATCTGGCTAGTTTTTTCTATTTTTAGTAAAGGTGGGGTCTCATCCTTTCTCAGGCTGATCTTGAACTCCTGAATTCAAGGGATCCACCCTCCTTAGCCTCCCTGAGTGCTGGGATCACAGGCGTGAGCCAGCCTGCTATGGTGATCTTATTCTCCAGACGGGTAGCACATTAAGTGAGCCGCCCCTGCACCAGCAGGCCTGCCCCCTGAGTAACTTTAGGGCCCTGTCTGTCCTCTGGTATTTCCTAAGACCCTGAGGGAACAGGGGCTGCCTATTGAGAACCACCCGAGGTGCCCTCAGGTTCTTAGTGAATCAAACTGTAAGCCTTTTATTTGACCGCCAAACAACAATGGCGGCTGCAACCAAAACGGCCGGGCGTGTGGCAGGCGCCTGTAGTCCCAGCTACTTGGGAGGCGGAGGCAAGAGACTCGCTTGAGCCCAGGAATTGGAGGTTGCTCGCACTCAAGACAGCTTGAGGCTCTGTCTCAAAAAAAAAAAAATGCATGAAATTTGAACATTTCAAAAATTTACATCTTTTAGGAAGCAAATTTAAATACTTTAAGCAGTAAAAGATAAAAAAGATAAGACTTTAAACAAAACTCTAGATTTAAAAAAATACAGTAAATATTGATTATTGATGTTATAACTAAACAATGTTGAATGATATGCAAAGACCTGTTATACACCAATTCGC
This sequence comes from Perodicticus potto, assembly GCA_963574655.1. Classification (NCBI taxonomy): domain Eukaryota; kingdom Metazoa; phylum Chordata; class Mammalia; order Primates; family Lorisidae; genus Perodicticus; species Perodicticus potto. The sequence continues at coordinate 13,138 of CAUYRH010003418.1, forward strand.
TGAAAGTTGCAGAGGGTGTTAAATCAGGACCAAGTGTACTAAAAAGAAACATGAGTAAATTACAGTCTAACTTGGGAAAGAGGAAAAGAAATGCCTAAATACAATTGAAAATCCAAACACAAATAAGGTAAAAAGATATTTATTTTTAAGGACAATATAAAAGAAAGAAAGCCTTTGGCTCAGAAGCTGTAACACAGTGGTTATAGCACAGAGGCTGGCAGGTTCGAACCTGGCCCAGGGCAAGGTAAACAATGACAAACTGCAACAAAAAAATAGCTGGGGCTCAGCGCCTGTGGCTCAAGCGGCTAAGGCGCCAGCCACGTACACCTGAGCTGGCGGGTTCGAATCCAACCCGGGCCCACCAAACAACAATAACAGCTGCAACCAAAAAATGGCCAGGCATTGTGGCAGGCGTCTGTGGTCCCAGCTACTTGGGAGGAAGAGGCAGGAGACTCGCTTGAGCCCAGGAATTGGAGGTTGCTGTGAGTTGTGATGCCACAGCACTCTCTATCCAGGGTGAGGGCTTGAGGCTCTGTCTCAAAAAAAAAAAATAGCCGGGCGTTGTGGTGGGTGCCTTCTAGTCCCAGCTACTTGGGAGGCTGAGGCAAGAGAATCGCTTAAGCCCAAGTTTGAGGCTGGTGAGGGCTGTGACGCCATGGCACTCTACTGAGGGCAACAAAATGAGACTGTGTCTCAAAAAAAAAAAAAAAAAAGCCTTTGCAAATAATAATATAGCCAAAGGAGTAAAAATAAAATGCCTTAAGTGTTTGTAAACTGTAGTGCAAAGAGTCAAAAGCCCTGACACAAAACGAAATACAGACAAAATGAACAGCAATTCTTTCAAAAATGACTAAAAATTAAGAGACGGTGGGAAATAAAAGACAAAGTATTAAAAAATACCCTAACAATAACAAAAATTCTCATCAAAATTACACTGATGACATTTTTCTATTTAGTGGGCAAAAATTAAAATTTGACAACATACTCATTGGAGAGACTAGAGAAAATACGGATGTTTTCTTACACTAAATAAAGGAAATGAGAAATCATACAACCCCCTGTGGAGGATTTTTCCTTTATATAAAAAATCTTTTATTAAGCTGTGAGCTGTGATGCCAAGGCACCCTATCCAGAGTTACAACTTGAGGCTCCTTCTCAAAAAAAAAAAAAAAAGGGCAGTGCCTGTGGCTCATCAAGTAGGGCGCCGGCCCCATATAACGAAGGTGGCGGGTTCAAGCCTGGCCTTGGCCGAAATGCAAAACAGAAAAACTGTGGGCACTGTGGCGGGCACCTGTAGTCCCAGCTACTTGGGAGGCTGAGGCAGGAGAATCGCCTAAGCCCAGGAGTTGGAGGTTGCTGTGAGCTGTGTGATGCCACAGCACTCTACGGAGGGGCGACAAAGTGAGACTCTGTCTCCACAAGAAAAAAAAAAAAAAAGATTCTAGAAAAGAGGGCAGCCCCTGTGGCTCGGTGAGTAGAGCGCTGGCCCCATACACCGAGGGTGGTAGGTTCGAGTGCAGCCCCAGCCAAACTGCAACAATGACAAAAATAGCCAGGCGTTGTGGCAGGCGCCTGTAGCCTGGGCCAGCTAAAACAATGACAACAGCAACAACAACAAAAAATAGCCTGGTGTTGTGGAGGGTGCCTGTATGCCACAGCACTCTACTAAGGGTGATAAAGTGAGACTCTGTCTCTACCAAAAAAAAAAAAATTACTATAGGAAAATATTCTAAAGTGGCCTTAAGTCACTGTATCTACAGTTCCACAGTACCTAAGATTCTGTTCTCCTATATGGTACACTTGAGTTGATAGATCCTTAATCATTTATCATAATGCCATGATGTAAAGATTTGAATGGCGGGCCGGCCACATATACCCGGGGGGGGGGGGGTTCAAACTCAGCCTGTGGTCCCAGCTACTGGGGAGACTGAGGCAAGAGAATCGCCTAAGACCAGGAGTCGGAGGTTGCTGTGAGCTGTGTGACGCCACGGCACTCTACGGAGGGCGATAAAGTGACTCTGTCTCTACAAAAAAAAAAAAGATTTGAATGGCAAAGCAGTGTAAAACACATTTAATTACTTTTCATTGAGGGTGCATCTTCGGTCTGTCGGATGACCATTATATGACTTTAGATTCTCAGTGAGCTCTGTGTACAGTCTGTCAGCCATTGGAAGAGGAATGCCATCCCACACCATGATGAGCACCACCATCACAGCTGTCGGACAGTGGTGGCCAGTGCGCTGCCGGACCAAACAAAGAACTTTTTCTTCATCACTGCTTCGTCTTAAAACCTGGAAAAATAGAATGCATTTATCTATGGAAAACAAGTATCTGCAATTCAAATGCAATGGATATTCCTTTTAAAGCTTTGTATGATTACATTTTACAGTTTTATTTTTAATTACTATTTTTCAAGGGATTAAAGCTTATAAGACCTTCCTTGTCTCAAGTTGCGTCCAAGTGACTCATCGCAAAAGTATTTCAGCTTACAAGATTAACAACAGGCAGCACAGAAACCTGTGGTGGGTGATTATTATTTGTGAATGTAGTACAAAGCAGTCCGTATTTTGCACCAAGAGACAACAGAGGGCCCAGTGGGAAATTTAACTAACTGCTGTGCATGTCCACAAATGTCACAATAGAACAAATGTAGTTAGATGGAAATAACAAAGAGCTCCCAATATCAAAAATAAGCTTGAATAATGACATTGGGCCAGCTGAAGATGTTTATGAATTTGTTTGTTGGGTGACTCATTTTACTATATAGAAAAGTATACATTAAGGAACTTCCCTGCAATTTCGGATTTTTTTCATGCTATCAGAAGGATATAATATAATACTTATTTTACTTCAAAGACTAATGTGGTCCAGCTAATGTGGTGAATGCAAAACACAACAATTAATATTCAATTTTCATACATTTATCTTATTCTGCATCATACCTCGAGGATGAGCAAAAGGCTTCAGAATTATATAAAATATCGCCCAATGGTCCTAGTGTTTAAGAAATTCTATAGGCCAGCCAAGGTGGCTCATGCCTGTAATCCTAGCACTGTGAGAGGCCCAGGCAGGAGGAAGACTTGAGCTCTGGAGTTCGAGACCGGCCAGAGCAAAAAGGAGACCCCTTCTCTACTAAAAATAGAAAAAACTAGCAGGGCGTGGTGGTGCATAACCATCGTCCTAGCTACTCAGGAGGCTGAGGCAGAAGGATCACCTGATCCCAGGACTTTGAGGTTGCTGTGAGCTATGACGCCACACTATGATGTCAGTAGCTTGGGGCAACGGAGTGAGACTCTGTCTCAAAAAAAAAAAAAACTACAGAAAAGTTGTAACGACATAAAAATCTTCCAAATGTTGAAAACTCCCTCCATATGGCACAAATTTACAGAGCAGAGAAACAGACCACATTAATCAGTACAATTAGTTCATGATGAAACTGCCCACCCACGTGACCAAAATGGAGCAACCAATAACATAATTTTAGATGAAACTTCTTAAGACGTTAATTACCCAATATCACTTTCTTCTGTCACTCCAGATGGTTAACAATCATTGCTACCAAGGCATTCCTTGAGTAGAGTTGGCTTTAGGACCTTCCCCCTAAACACAATTATTTATATTAAAATTTTTTCTATATTTATATGTCCTTTTACAGCCAAATAAGAACACATTGCTTGCAAATAACCTCAAATACAAAATGATATATACTATACCAAACAAAATTATACGAGTTAATTTTCATGTTGTCAAATTAACAAATGTATATAAATGAAGCCTTTGTATTGGAAATGGTAAAATGCTTTATAGAGATGGTATTTGTGTTTTCTCTGCATTTTCTAAGTCTCCTTCAGCGTATACTGGAAAATTACACACAATGGTTATGGGCTTTGTCTTTAAATTCAGAACTACATTCAATAAGCTGCTTAAGTATTAAATCTGTAATCTCAGCTACTAAAGAAGCTGAGGTGGGAGATTGGTAGAGCCCATGAGTTCCAGGCTACAGCAGGCTATAATTGAGTCACTGTTGCCAGCCGGATCAGAGCCCACCCAGCCTCTTAAAACAAACAAAAAAAAGATACAAAAAAAAAAAAAAAAACCTAAAGTAAACAAAAAAAAAAAACAAAAACAAAAATAACCCCCCCCAAAGGAGAACCCTTCAGAGGTTAATGGATTTGTGTGTTCTTTGAAAACTAACTGAACTTGTTCCAGAGTATGTATGGAAATGCAAAGGACCAAGTTAAGATAGAGAGAAAGCGACTTACATTTACAAAGTATAGTGAATGGCACATGACCACTTGGATTACACTGTATATTTAAAAATTAAAAATAAAGTAGCCAGGCCTGTGGTGGCATATGCTTGTAATCCAATCGCTCTGGGAAGCCAAAGTGGGTGGATCGCTTGAGCTCAGGAGTTCGAGACCAACCTGAGAAAGAGCAAGACCCCATCTTGTCTCCACCCTGAAAATAGCTGGATATTGTGGCAGGCACCTATAGTACCAGCTCCTAGCTACTCGGGAGGCTGAGGCAAGAGGATCACTTGAACACAAGAGTTTGAGGTTGCTATGAGCTAGGTTGATGCCATGACACTAGGCCAGGTGAGGGAGCAAGACTTTGTCTCAAAAACAAACAAAAATGTTTCATTGCCAGTTGGTCATTCCTACAGGAACCCACCACAATAACTGGCTAATTTTTTTTCTATTTTTAGTGGAGATGGGGTCTCACTTCAGCTCAGGCTACTCTCCAACTTTAGAGATCAAGCAATTCACCTACCTCAGCCTCCCAATGCACAAGAATTGTAGGCTAGAGCCACTCTGCCTGGCCAGGGCAGGGAGACATTTTAAGAAAAGAATGAAACTGCCTCAGAGCCTGTAGCTCAAGCTGCTAGGGTGCCAGCCACATACACCAGAGCTGGTGGGTTTGAATCCAGCGCAGACTGGCCAAACAACAATGTCAACTATAACCAACAAATAGCTGGGCAGGCATTTGCACTCCCAGCTACTTGGGAGGCAGAGGCAAGAGGATCACTTAAGCCCAAGAGTTTGAGGTTGGTGTGAGCTGTGACACCAGGGCACTCTATCAAGGGTGACAGCTTGAGACTCTGTCTCCAAAAAAAGAAAAAAAGAAAAGAAAAGAATAAAACAACGTGGACAGCAAAGACAAAACAATGAGAAGGGCTCAAAATATAGTGCTGCCCATTTAGAATTTCCTGTTTGACTTTTTACATGTGACCATTAAACAGAGAACAAATGAACCACTCCTCCAAGAAAAGTGCCATACAATAAAAAAAAGGGTGGAGCAGAACTGTCCAGGCATAACCAAACCTAAGCCTACCTGTGATGATTTACAAAAGGAAATCATGAAATCAAACCTTGATTTAGGTTAATGTTTAATAAAAATACACAAAACCTGCCTCGGCGTCTGTGGCTCAAGCGGCTAAGGCGCCAGTCACGTACACCTGAGCTGATGGGTTCGAATCCAGCCCAGCCCGCCAAACAACAATGACGGCTGCAAACAACAAAAATTGGCCGGGCGTTGTGGCGGGCACCTGTAGTCCCAGCTACTTGGGAGGCAGAGGCAGGAGACTTGCTTGAGCCCAGGAATTGGAGGTTGCTGTGAGCTGTTGATGCCACAGCACTCTATCCAGGGTGACAGCTTGAGGCTCT
>CAUYRH010003419.1:0-20497 GCA_963574655.1 Perodicticus potto
ATTTCCTTTCTTAGGGTTTTATAATTTTCTTTATAGAGGTCTTTCACCTCTTTTGTTAGGTATATTCCTAAGTATTTCATTTTCTTTGGGGCTATGGTGAAGGGAGTTGTGTCCTTAATTAACCTCTCATCTTGGCTGTTGTTGAGGTATACAAAGGCAGCTGACTTGTGGACATTGATTTTATATCCTGAGACATTACTGTATTCTTTGATGACTTCTAAGAGTCTTGTGGTTGAGTCTTTGGGGTTCTCTAAGTATAAGAGCATATCATCAGCAAAAAGGGAGAGTTTGACCTTCTCTGCAACCATTTGGATGCCCTTTATTTTCTTGTCTTGTCTAATTGTATTGGCTTGAACTTCCAGCACTATGTTGAATAGTAATGGTGACAGAGGACAACCTTGTCTGGTTCCAGTTCTAAGAGGAAAAGCTTTTAGTTTTACTCCATTCAGTAAAATATTAGCTGTGGGTCTGTTGTAGATACCTTCAATCCATTTAACAAATGTGCCACGTATACCTATGCTCCTCAGTGTTCTAATTAGAAAAGGATGTTGGATTTTTTCAGATGCTTTTTCTGCATCTATTGAGAGGATCATATAATCTTTGGTTTTTCTTCTATTGACACAGTGAATAATGTTTATGGACTTGCGAATATTAAACCAGCCTTGCATCCCTGGGATGAAACCACTTGATCATGATGTATGACTTTTTTGATGATAAGCTGTAATCTATTGCCCAAGATTTTGTTGAGAATTTTTGCATCTATATTCATTAGTGAAATTGGTCTGAAATTCTCCTTTTTAGTTGGGTCTTTACCTGGTTTTGGTATCAGGGTGATATTTGCTTCATAGAATGTATTGGGGAAGATTACTTCCTCCTCAATTTTTTGGCATAATTTCTGCAGTATATGAATAAGCTCTTCTTTGAAGGTTTGATAAAATTCTGGTGTGAAGCCATCTGGACCAGGGAACTTTTTGGTTGGGAGATTTTTTTATTGTTTCTTTGATCTCGGTGCTTAAAATTGGTCTGTTCAGGAGATCTATTTCATCTGGGCTAAGTCTAGGCAGAGGGTGTGAGTCCAAATATTGATCCATTTCCTTCACATTGTCAAATTTCTGGGCATAAAGTTTCTGGTAGTATTCAGAGATAATCTCTTATATTTCTGTGGCATCAGTTGTCATTTCCCCTTTATCATTTCTGTTGAGGTTTCTAGAGATTTTACCTTTTTATTTCTAGCTACTCTGGGCAAAGGCTTATCTATTTTATTTATTTTTTCAAAAAAACAACTCCTAGTTTCATTAATTTTCTGAATGATTCTTTTGTTTTCAATTTCATTGATCTCTGATTTAATTTTGGATATTTCTTTTCTTCTGCTGGGTTTAGGCTTAGATTGTTCTTCTTTTTCCAATTCCATCAGATGGCTTGTGTGTTTGTTGATGCGCTCTCTTTCTCTTTTTCACATGTAGGCCTCTAAAGCAATAAATTTTCTTCTCAGGACTGTTTTTGCTGTATCCCATAGGTTTTGGTAGTTTGTGTCTTCACTGTTGTTATACTCAAGGAAGTTAATGATTTCCTTTTTTATTTCTCCCTGAACCCAAGTGTCATTCAGCATTAGGTTGTTTAACTTCCATGCCTTTGTGTGAGGTTAAGCATTTTTGTTGGACTTGAGTTCCATGTTTAGTGCCTTGTGGTCTGAAAAGATGCAAGGTAGAATTTCAATTCTTTTGATCCTGCTGAGGCTTGTTTTATGTCCTAGGATATGATCAATTTTGGAGAATGTTCCATTGGACGATGAGAAGAATGTATATTCTATATCTTTGGGATGGAGTGTTCTATATACATCTATCAAGCACAGTTGTTCTAAAGTCTCATTTAAATCTCTAACATCTTTATTTAGTTTCTGTTTAGAGGATCTGTCCAGCTCTGAGAGAGGGGTGTTGAAGTCCCCTGCTATTATGTTGTTATAGGATTTCATATTGCTCAGACTAAGCAAGGTCTGTTTCACAAATCTGGGAGCATTTACATTGGGTGCATAAATATTTAAAATTGAAATGTCTTCTTGTTGAATTTTTCCCTTAACCAATAAGAATGATCTTATTGATATTTCATCATTATCTTTTTTGACTTTAGCTGCTTTAAATCCACATGTATTTGAGAATAAGATTGCAACCCCTCTTTTTTTCTGAATTCCATTTGCCTGAAAAATTGACTTCCAACCCTTAACTCTGAGTTTTAATTTGTCTTTTGACGGGAGGTATGTTTCCTGCAGACAACAAAAAGATGGCTTGTGTTTTTTAATCCAATCACTCAATCTCTGCCTCTTCAGTGGGGAATTCAAGCCATTGACATTTATTGAGATAATTGATTGGTGTGGTAGCGTTCTATTCACCTTATTTTGTGAAAGTCCGTTGGTTAGTTTTGTCTTTTGCATCATTGTGGAAACAAGGTTCTGTCCTATAATTTCTGGGTATTTACTTTGCTGAAGATCCATTATAATGGCCAATGTGTAGGAGAAGTTGAAATATTTCCTGCAAAACTGGTCTTGTTGTGGCAAATTTCCTCAGTGTTTGCATATCAATAAAAGATTTGATTTCTTCATCAATTTTAAAGCTTAGCTTGGTGGGGTATAGAATCCTGGGCTGGAAATTGTTCAGTTTAAGTAGGTTAAAGATAGATGACCATTGTCTTCTGGCTTGAAAAGTTTCATTAGAGAAGTTCACAGTCATCCTCATAGGTTTTCCCCTTAGGTCAGTTGGTGCTTACTCCTGGCAGCTTACAAGACCTTTTCTTTTGTCTTAACTTTAGATAAATTCATCACAATAAGCTTTGGAGAAGTTCTATTTCAGTTGAGGTGACCGTGGGACCGATGTTCCTCTGAAAGGAGTATGTCAGAATCTTTGGTGATATTTGGGTAATTTTCATTTATAATATTCTCTAGAATGGCTTCCATTCCTCTGGGGCATTCTTCCCCTTCTGGGATACCTATAACTCATATGTTCATAGAGTCCCACAATTCTGTCAGTGAATGTTCTGCTTTCACTGTCTTCTTTTTGGCCTCTTTAACTATCTCAGTTATCCCAAGAGCTTTATCCTCTACCTCTGAGATTCTTTCTTCTGCATAGTCTAATCTGTTGTTGATACTTTCTATTGCATCCTTAAGTTCCCTAATTGACTACTTCAGTTCCTTCCACTCTGCTATATCCTTTCTATATTCTTTGTATCGTTCATCTCCTATTTAATTCTGTTTTTGAATTTCATTTTGGTTATTATCCACTTTCTCAGCAATTTCTTTCATTGCTTTTTGATTGTTTTCCACTTTCTCAGCAATTTCCTTCATTGTTTTCATTATCTATATTTTAAATTTCCCTTCTATCATTTCTAACATTTATTTATAGGGGTAATCTTTTGCGATAGCTATCTCATGATCCCTAGAAGGGGTTACTCTGGCCTGGGATTTCATGTTGCTAGGATTTTTCTGCTGATTCTTCATCATGAGTGCTGTCTTGTGTCTGTTTCCTTACCCCAATTTTCCTTTCACTTCTCCTTGCTCTTTAAGTTACTGTACCACTGGCCTAAAGTTTTAATGAGTCCTTTTGGTGTGAGACTAGAAGGATGAAAAGATTGAAGAGCAAGAAGGGGGAAAAGATTTAAAGAACAGAGAAAAAAAGACAAAGCAGAGGGGGTGAAAAAAGGAAATAATGACAAAAAGAAGAAAGGCACTGAAAGAAAGAAACAGGAGAAACATAGGTGTGCAGTAGGGTACTATGGCCAAACCTTTAAGACCCCCAACCTCCAGGGATGCTGGGTTGGGTGATTCCCTTGAGGTCAACAGCTCTTTCCCAGCCAGCTCAGACACAATACCCCACCTCCACCAGGTAGAGAGGGAAGTCAAAAATACTGTAAATCAAACCAAAACAAATAAGCAAAGACCCTTATGGGATAAAATTAGGGGAAAAAAACAAATAATAGGGACAGAAACACTAACAAAAATGTAATTCTACTTGTTAAAGAAGGCAGAAAAGGAAGATTATATTTAAACTAGAATGATGAAAAAGAAAGAAAAAAATGTCAAGGAAAAATGTTGAAATTAAAAAAAACAAAAAACAAAAACAAAAACCCCAAAACCAAGAAACCAAATAGTATATATACCTTGCTAAGTATTGACCAGGCAACAGATTATCTTCTGAGGTATGAGATATTAATCACAATGTTGATACAGCTGAATGAGATGGGGACTGGAGGCCTCTGATGATTTCTTAGTCCCTGCAGGCTTAGGAGCCCAAATGACTCCTCAACCCACTCAAAAGACACTCCAAGCCATGAACCTTGGCCAAGCAGAAGCTTTCCAGGGAAAGCAATTATCCTGGGATCTCTCCTGGCGTGGCTGCCTGTGTATCCAGTGGGCCAAATCCAGTTTCCCTCTATGCCCCTGAGGGCCACTACTGCTAATCTGCCAAACACTTGGATCTCTGCACTTGCCCAGCATCTCAATCCCTGCCTTTGGGCAGCTCAGTCACCAGATTGCTTGCCCAAGATCTCCCGGCCAATCCTGGCACTGCAACATGCAGGGGCAGCCCACAGCTGAATGATATTAGCTCCTTCCTGGCTCAGCGGCTCAGTCTGGGTCCCCAGACAACACCCAAAATCATCCTCACACTGGCCAGAGATCTCCCAAGGCAGTTCAATCGAGTGTCCAAGTCCAAAAAAACCAAAACAGCCCCCCAGGTAAGGCTTTTCCTGCTTGCAATCTCGCCATTGCTGTGGTTACAGCTGCAGGCAGCCTCCAAATGAAAAAATGCACCTACCACTTGCCAGTTTTCTACCACTCTGTCCTCCTTGTGGGGTGCAGAAGTCTCTCACTGACTTCCTGTATCATCAAAGGGAAGCCTCTGGGCAAAAACCACCAGCCAGAGATGCCTGGAGTCTTTTCTCCCCACTCTCACTGCGTCCGACTGCACAGAAGCTGCTACTTGGCCGCCATCTTCAATCAGGTCTCCACTGGTAACATTCTTAAGAGCAGTGGTAAATCTCAGCTTCTTTTTCCTGAGAAATTTAACCTAAGTTAGTGTGGCAAAACCTCCACTTCCTATTACTGAATGAAAAGATCAGATTGCAAAGCAGTATAAGTAGAAAAGTTTCTACGTAAACAATGGAAAAAACAAAATCATGTATTTCCATATGGGTGTATGTAAAAAGCACATATTTCTATAAATACATACTTCTTTTTTATTTAAGAAAGGGAAATTGGAAAGGTGTTGAGGGCTATTTTTCTTTTATTTTAATGGCTTCATCTTTTATCAATAAGAAGTATTCATCTGTTATTTATATTATTAAAATTAAGGTAGGTAGTCTGGACTTGGTGGTGGCTCACACTTATAATCCCAGCACTTTGGGAAGCTGAGGCAAGAGGATATCTTGAGCCCAGGAGTTGGAGTCTATAGTGAGTTATCATTGTACTACAGTCTAGGGGACAGAGTAAGACCTTGTCCTTAAACATATAGTATAAAGTTAAAAATAAATAAATGAAAGTAAGTCAATGGTTTGTTCTTTTTGAACATGCAGTGAATGCAGCATGTAGCAGATAAGTTAAGATAGCCATTCCGTGAGTCCATAAGAACATGATATTAAGTCTCCCAAAACTCAAGCAAAAATGGCTAAAGGAAGGAACGCCACATATGGAAATGTAACAAAAAGGTTAAAACATAGATCCAGAGGATTTTGTGTGTGTATTTCACATAAGACAGATATTTCAGAAGCAGAGCAAAAGAAAAGAAATGATATTTAAATAAATAATAGAAGAAAAATGTCTTGGTTTGAAAAAGACTGGACTCTAATTTAGAGTATAAAGGGTCTTCAAGTACTAGGCAAAATATCCAAAAAGTAACACACAACTATGTGATGAAATTTTCAAAAGATATGGAGAAATATTTTACAGGTAGGTATCCAGGCATTAAAAATGGTTTGTTTTCCAAATATAAAAATGATTCAATGGACAACAGATGTCTTGATAAATACCAACTGACAAAAATTAACAGAGAATAACCACAGTAACTGAAAGGGAAATACCATGACCTGAGGGTTCCATATCCAATAAAATGATATTTTAACATGTGAAAGAGCGTCAGAAGACCATGTCCTATGTGCAAGGACTAAAAAGAATTGCATCTACATACACATCCTTAATAAAAATTACTTGTAGAAATACTAATGAAGTTGCTCTAAACCAAGAACTGAGTCTAGAGATTGGATAAGAAACTAATGGCAAGGAGCAATAAAACAAGTAAAATTTTGAATGAGTCTAAATAATTGATACTAGCTTAGAGTGAAACTTAATCCAAATGTAAAGAATAATTCTTTAAAGTTAATGTTGATGACATATACAGAATCATTTCTGTTATTCTTTATGGATGGAAGTCCAGGTTCTTTTGGCAAAGCCCAAGGGTAGATGATGGGTGCGAAGGGGGAAAGGAGAAGGTGTGAGTTTGCTAACTCTTATGTACTTCTTGGAGGTATTCAAAAGACATGTTTCTTCAGTCTAAAGATTACTGTTGGAGGACAAAAACTTAATTTATAAAGAAAGAAACAAAATTAGGAAACTCTAACCAATGCTAACAAAATGTAAGAAAAGAAAAAAATGAAAGATAAGGACAATATATTTAAAACTACAAAATAAAATGACAAAATCAGGGTGAAAAAATTACTTATTTTAGTTAATACGTAAGTAGAGCTGGGTGTGGTGGCTCATACCCGTAATCCTAGCACTCTGAGAGTCCAAGGTGTATGGATTGCCTGAGCTCATAGGTTGAAAACCAGCCTGAGCAAGTGTGAGACCCCCATGTCTAAAAAATATCCAGGTGTTGGGGTAGGCACCTGCAGTCCCAGCTACTTGGGAGGCTGAGACAAGAGAGTCGCTTGAGCTCAAGAGTTTGAAGTTGCTGTGAGCTATGACGTTACAGCACTCTACAGAGGGTGGCAAAGTGAGACCCTGTCTCAAAAAAAAAGTTAATATGTATGTAGTAAATAGAAGGGCTAGAAAAAAATTCAACTGTATTTAAATAAATTTGATTATTATTATCTTCTTCCTCTGAGAAGCTTAAAAATAAAAATAAAGAAATTCAATCATATTTGGTTTTCCAGAGACGCCAATAAAATTAAGTAAGAAAAGTTTGAAATAATGAGGTGAATAAGAACACATTGGACAAAAAAAGAACATAGAGATGGCAACAATAGTGGAAATATTGAATAAAGTTGAAGCAGAAACAATCACTAAATGGGGCAAAGAAGGTTTTTAAAATACCTGAACAAAATCTACAATAAAGATATATTAGTTATGAATGAAGATTGAGTCTATTCATTTAAACACATAGCATCAAAATATTGAAAAATATATTAGAACTAGGAGGAGAAACTTACAAAAGAAGTGTATCCAATAATAAATGTTAGTATGCTTGTCCTGGAATCTGGGAGAGCATCAGAGTAAATTTCTAAGAATATAAAAAGTTAATGCAGTTACTAAGGTTGGATCTCAATCTGTTTAGCTAACTATTGTGAATTACATTTATTATACCTATCCACAGTATATGTACATAAATCAATATCTTATGCTATAAAGAAAAACTCAGTAATTCCAAAATAGACATTATATTAACCAGATTTTTTACTACAATGCAATAAAGCCACAAATTAATTGCAAACGTTTTAAAAAATTCTACTTAGAAGCGGAAAACACACTAAGTGTTACAGCTAAGTAACACTAAAATCAAAGAAAAAATTAAAACTGCAATTAAGGATGATTAGAAAGTGATTATAATGGCTAGAATGAATTCACATTTTAATAGGGTGTGCCCAAAGCTGTATCAAAGACATTTCAAAAGAATGAAAATAGTATGCTTTAGTGAAGATTTACCTCAGGAAAGGAATAATAAATACATATAATAAACTAAATTCATAAATTAGTAACAGAACAATTAATAACCAAAAAGGAGATTTAATTTTGAACAAGACTAACTAATAAAACAAAGAAGAGAGAACATAAATATACAATATTGAGTGGAAAAAACAGACATTACTGCAGAAAAAGAAAACATTATTGAAGATGATAGGAGTGATATCAAATGATGACTATAAGAAGGGTACATGCTTCTATTACAAGGGAAAAGTCCTCAAATTAAAAAAGAAGTTGTTTTTTTCCTAACAAGAGACACATCTAACAGCAAATAACCAGAAATGCTTTAAGTGCAAGAAGAAGACAGAAATCTACCACGTGAAAATAAATACACAAAAGGTTGGGTGTGGCAATGTTATCTGACAAGGTAGAATTTAAGTCAAAAGAAATAAAGTTTATTTTTTCTGGATAAGAGTATAATTTACAATGGAAATATAGCAGTCATGCTCCTTTACAAGTCATATAACATGGCCCAGAAACTGATAAACAAAAACAGATAAGAAAAAGACCACAATTATTATACTCTATAGAAAACCCCCTGGGAAACCTCTTTTTACGGGCTGGAGCTCTTATGCACTGTCATAGGAAACACCATCATTCTCCTTGAAAACAAATGGAATTAATAAACTGTGGCAGTTTTTCCAAGCTCCATCTTCCCTCCCAGAGAGACTACGTAATGTTTGAAAATTCCTTTGAGCACTCTCTCTCTGTCTGGAAAGGATGCTTGCTTGCTGTTTAATGTTTCTATTAGGGAAAAAGAAAAACAAACAAATAAAGAGGGTTTTTTAGCATTTCAAATCTAATAGCCTTGTGATTTGATGTCATCCTTGGGCATTGTAATTCCACCCCAGAGGAAATAATAAAAGGGGAGATAACACCACGCTTTTGGAACCAGCACCAAATAGGGCCCATCAACCTTGACTCCTTGTGACAAGGGGATCTCCTTGTGCCCTGGAAAAAAACTTTATTTTTCTTTCTTAGCAGCGGGATGAAAGCAATATTGGTAACATGTGAAGTTTGCTTATCCTTGTCTTGCGTTGGTTGGGCTCTGTCTCTTGAGACAATCAAACAAAGCTTCATCTCATTGCTTTTACAAGATTCAAAGTCTGGCCCAGAGAAATAATTGTCCCTACTTCTGGCAATATTTAAAACATGATGGAAAGTTTTAAATAGTTTTTTTTTAAATAAACTGAGAGCTCAAATAAGCAAAAATATATAAAGATTTAGAAGCTCTCAAATATGTACTTAAGTTGTTTTGATAAATAGACATAGAGCTGTTAATCTTACACAAAATGCATTTTAAAAAATTATCCCTGAGACATTTACAAAAGATTATCAAAGTTGGCTACACATCAATAAATTTGAATAGAAATTCTATAGGTCCTATTCTCTGTCTGATTCATTCACTTTTTAATGAGAACCTATCATTTGCTAAGCAATATGCTGGGTGCTGGTGACAGAGCCAGAAAACTTTAAGATCTAGAATTTTTATTTTTAAGTAAACAGGAAAACAAAGAAGTTTCCAAAAACTCATGCTTTTGAGATTTAAAGAGCTCAAAATTTCCCCCACATAAATCCAGAATCAAGGATAAATCAAAAGTACAATTGCAAGCTGCTTGGACAGCACTAATGACAATTAGTTGTACATACCATGTTCTAGTGAAAACTATACATGGGTGAAATTCATAGTATTTAATGCTTTTGGTATTAAAGAGGCAAGATTTGAAATAAATAGATGAAGTTTTTATGTTAGGTTTCTTTAGTTGCTAAAAAACTAAAATATATAGGATCCAGAAATATATTTAAAGTATCCCCCGGTTCTCCATGAGCTGCCCATTGGGAGGATCCCAATTTTTCCACTGGAATATGTCACAGAGTCAAAGGAAGAAAGGAAAAGGTCAGAACTCAGCAGAACTTAAACTTTTTCTTCAAAATGGTGAAATTTGAGCAACTCAATTACATCTCTTAATATGTCCACCACAGATTCAGCTTCCCAGGAGAGAATGTCTAAACAGGTGACCTACTCAAGGCAAGCTTGGATCTCCTTACTGGGAGCCCACTAGAATTGTAGCTAGAATGGTAGTGGAAAGAACGGTTTCTTAAAGAAAGGGACACTGGGAGAATAAAATGAGAGATATCCACTACACTAATCATCCAATTCCAAAAGCTAGAAAAATAAAACAAAATAAAAGAGAACAAGCAGGAAGAGTCAACACATACATGAAGTAGTTAATAATGTCTAGTAGAAATTATCTTCCTACTACAATCAGGAGCAGTTAACTAAAACATTAAAATAAAGCCAGGTGGGTGCTGGGTGCTGGTGACAGAGCCAGAAAACTTTAAGATCTAGAATTTTTATTTTTAAGTAAACAGGAAAACAAAGAAGTTTTCCCAGGAGAGAATGTACCTTATTTGAACCTAGGACATAAATTATGAGTTATTCCCCAATCTATTGCAGCAAAGGCTCTTCATTGAGTGAATCTGCTGATTGGAGTCCTCTGTCATCACTCTCACCTAAACCGTATCCAGAAGGCATCTTCTCTCATTGTTACTTTCAATTTCTTTAAATTGGGAAGACAATTAAACAACCCTTGAGATGTAATATGAGAACTAAATCCTAGCATTTTGCAGGGTTTTTTCCCCCTCCAGACTTTAACTGTTATGTCTCCCACACCTAATTCAACAATAATATTTAAGCATTTGTTTTAATATGGAGACTTTCCAAAACACTCAAACTAGTTTTCATAGAAACAACTTTTTTTCCACATTCATATTCATTCATTGATACAGCATTTAAATAGATAGTATAGTTGCAATAACAGTCACAAGTGGAATAAGACAGGTTCTAAGTAGAGGAGAGAAGAATAGGGGCCCATGAGAAAGTTAAGTCCTGTTTGTGAACATTTTAGATACGGTGGTTCAGGTGGTACATTTTATAGAGTGAGGGAAAAGCTTTGATGAATATAGTAAGTCAGTGGGTGTTGACGAAGAGAGCTTCTACGGTACAAATAAAACTACAACCTTTATTTCTCCTAACCCTTCTCACCTCCTTACCTGATTCTAAAAGCAACAAATTTGGAAATTTTACTCCTGTCTCCATTCCCCTAAAAATAAAGAAAAAAATACAATATTAAGAACAAGAAACAAACATTTAACTGCAAATACAAGATGTGAGTAAAAATACTACAGAAGAATTTTGATAAAGTGCTGAATTTGAAATATAAATTAAATAGATTTTCAAGAAAAATATAAATTCCAAGAAAACGTAGGAAACCTGCATAGAAGAGTAACCACTAGAGAAATTTTAAAAAACAAAACCAAAAAATGAACAACAAAACTGTTAAACTTTATCAATCCAGACAATTTCACAGGAAATTTCTATCAAACCTCTAAGACATAGCTAAGTCCCATTTAACTAAAATCATATCAAAGAATAGAAAGAAATAATCTCTCTTGATTCTTTGATTCTTTTTACACGGAAATATAAAGATCAATCTTATGATTCTAGATGCAAACATTGTTAATAAAATACTCAAAACTAAATCCAGCAAGGTCTTAGTAGAATGACACACCATAGGCAAGCAAAATCAATTATTGGAATGCAAAGATAGTTCAACATTAGCTCTCTTTGTAACCCACCCATCTTTTGGGACCTCCCTGCTCCTTCGGAATTTGGGCTTCAGTCCCTGGTTATGGGGCATTGTAAAGAAGTTCTTGTAAATCTCTGGCCTTATTTCTTAGGGCTTCTGCCTTCTCACTGCCTCTAACCAAAACACCTAGAGCCAGCCACTCAACAAATCACATATAAGCCTTTCTCTCTTTTCCATTTTCTATAAGAAATTGAATTTCACTATCCATTTTGTGACCTTCAGAAATTTTAACTTACTTAGCGACTTTACTAAAAGTATAAAGATATCACAGATGAGGACTCCTACTAAGGGTTCTCTTACACCTTGATGATATTCTCCCTCCAACTTTATCGCCTTCCAAGTCCATTACACCCCCAAAGTGACCCTTCTTCCATTTGAGTAATATAGTTATTTTTTATTTTTTGGATTAATATGAGGGTATATACGATTAGGTTACATTGTTTGCATTTGTTAGGTAAAGTCCAATTTGTACTTGAGCCCCTCACCCAAAAAGTGTGCCATATGCCCCTACTTTGTACCCTTTAGGTAAGAGCACACCAATTCCCCTCCATCCTCCTCCCTTCTTGAATTTAATTGTGTTTTTCTCTTACATGAGCCTATAGTTGTTCATCTACTAGCTTCATATTAGTATTGCATACACTGGATGCTTGCTTTTTCATTCTTGTGATACTTTGTTGAGGAGGATGCTCTCCAAATCCTTCCAGGTAAATACAAAACCTATAGTCTCCATCTTTCTTTATAGCTGTACACACACCACAGATTATTACTCCTTTCATGGGTCGATGGGCACTTGTGTTGTTTCCCCATTTTTATGATTGTGAATTGAGGTGCTATAAACATTTGAGTGCAAATGACCTTATGGTAAAATGATTTTTTTTTCTTCTAGATAGATACCTACTAATGGGATTGCAGGATCAAATGGAAGGTCTACTTTTAGCTCTTTGAGGATTCTCTATACTTCTTTCCAAAAAGGCTGTGTTCCCAGCAACAGAGTTCCCTTGTCTCTGCACCCACTGATTAATACAGTTCTGATTCCAGATTTCACTTTTGCTCTCATTCCTCCGCACCTTCCACCCCCAACTCTGGAATTTATCTAAAAATATGTTCTCATGAGGAAACATTAAGTAATTATCATATTAACAGGCAGAAAAAAAAGCATATAAAGATTCCATTAGATGCCCAAAGGCATTTGATAAAATTTAACATTTATTCTTGGTTAAAAATAAAACCATTTTGACAAATAAGGATCAGGAAGATTCCTTTCTTAAAATGATAAACACATACCCAGGTCAAAATTTGACATTATAAATATTTAAGCCTGAAACAGTAGAGGTAACTTAATCAGAATAAGGCATGGAGTAGATATTTCCACTATCACCCGTGTCTGTCAGTGAGCATTCCCCTTACAGTGCTCAGCAATGCAATTGAATAGAACATTAAATAAGACCATTGACTATTGGAGTCAAATTTACCACTCTTTTCAGAAAATACAATTGCTTTTTTGGTAAATGTATGAGGATCAACTGAAAAACTATTAGAACTCACAGGAGGGTTCAGTAAATTAGCTATAAAAAGTGAAAAAGGATATATAGCTTTCCTACAAAAAAACAATACTATCATTAACTTGTTAACAATGTAAGAGAAAAGCTACACAATAACCATATAAACATAAAATTCTGAAGATTAAATTTAATCAGGAATCTGTTAGACCTTTCTAAAGAAGCTAACTCTTTTGAGGGTCATAAAAGGAGAATAATAAATGGCAAAGCATCCCATGTTATATTTCTAAAGAGAAAAATTAGTAAAGATTGCAAGATTGCATTTCTCCACCAAAGTAATATTTAAATTAAAAATATTATATGCACTTTTATGCCATCTCTGTAGGAAGAACTGCACACACATTCCCCTAAAATTTTATCCTCCAGAATCTCAAGTGTCATTATTCAGAGTGATGACATTGTTAATGACTTATCTATTAATTTGAAAAACACTCTTCAGCATGTTTTTATTGTAGGGTGCCAGGACTAGACTCTAGTTTACTAATGAAAAAAGATGCCTACATCTTGAGGGGGGAGGGAAGCTGCAAACTAGTGAGTTATTCCAGATTTTCCTCTCTTCATTGAAAAGTAACCCAATGAGGCCTAGAGCTCCAGGTAGAGAAACAGCACCAACTTACTCTCCTGTATTTTTAATCCTTCTTCGATCATGTATTGCATAATTATTGATTCGTTTACAAATTCTGAATTCAGTTTTGTTGCCTAACTTCTCCTCAATGTGTATTTATTACATGTGTGATAATAAAGGTATGAAACATACAAATGTGCTAAGCCATAGGATCATTGTTCTGGTACCACTTGCCTACCTGTGGGGCTGCTGTACCCTAACCTTGCACGAGCTGGAGATGCCTATAAAATGCTGACAGCCAACTTGTTCCTGAGATGCCATGTGCTTTCACAAGACAGAACCATCACTGCAGTACAGACATGTGTGCTGGGTGAAGCCGGACCAGGGTCCCCCTGCCCACATGACTCCAGCCTCCCCCACAATCAACCTCCCTTCTTGCACACACCCACAGACACACTCACAGTGAGTAAAAGACTTCAAAGTTCAGAAGGAGCATGTCATGCCCTAACTCCACACCCTGCAAGTCCATGACTGTCCTGTGTCGAGTCATGGCTAGGAAGCACATCTCTCCAGCTCTGGTCACTGTGAGCTGATGGACAAAGTGCTTTGACTGTCAGGCAGGCCTGGCATCAAAGTATGCTCCATCACTGGCTGTACGGCCCTTGACAAGTACTCCCCACCCCAGTAGCCGTGAGTGTTTCAAACCTTGAAGATATAGCAATTCCTCACTTAACATTGTCCCTAGGTTCCTGGAAACTGCTACTTTAGGCAGAACGACATATAAAGAAACTGATACTGCCACAGGCTAATTGATATAAACAAGAGTTAAATTCCATTGGCATATTTGATGTCACAGAAACATTACCAAACTTCTAAATAAAGACAAAAACACTTCTAATATTAAACATTGAAATAAGTGTGGAGGATACATACACTCAAGAAAGATTAATGAAAACGAGTGAGAGAATTCCATTCACGTACATGGTTGGCCAGACCCTATCTTGGCAGCTCAGGGCACAAGTGGAGAGCCATCCCTGGCCAAGGCACCATCCACTGCGAGGCACACTCAAACACACTCACACTCAGAAAGGGACCCACACTGAAGTACCTAATATTCCCGACTTTGGGAGGTGGAGGAAACCAGAGTACCTGCGGAAGGCCCGTGCGAACACAGGGAGAACTTGCACACAGACTGTGGCCCCACCAGATTTTATTTTATTTTTTTTCTCATTAATGTTATAACAAAATGACATCAGAGAAAACGACATTATTTGAAGACTTACTGTGCAGTGATGAGCAAAACCAGGCATGGTCCTGGAGCTCAGAGTTCAGCTGGATCCCGTTTGTGAGATGGGCTGCCTCGGGGGGCAGATTTCGATTGGGTTCACATCTGCAAAGCAGGAACCCAATACAGCAGGGGCACAACAATAACCCTCTCTCTCCACTCCCCACCTCGGGCCCCCTGCCCTCTTTCCTTGCTTCACTCTATTGCTCAGCATCTCTTCCCAATGAGATGGGCCAGGAGATAGGAAAAGGCAGGAAGCCCAAATTCATAAAGCTTCCTTTCCATGCCCTGCAACTGACAGAAGTACTTAATAACAGAGCGAAGGGATGTCTGTGGATTTGACTTGAACATAAACATTTCTTCCCATGCCTTAAGTCATGTCCCAGAGTTGACACATCACACATCTGTCTGGTTACAAGTTAGGATGTTTTTACAGCCAGAAGTTAAAAATAAAGTAAGTCACATTAGTGTTTGGTCAAACTCCAATGAGAATGTGTAGATCCTACAAGAGAGCTGCGTGTCTGCCTTTGTGTTCTCCTGGGATTGACTTTGACATGGACTTGTCATCTCAGAAGTCGTATTAAGAACTACAAACGCAAGGCCGGGCGCCGTGGCTCACACCTGTAATCCTAGCACTCTGGGAGGCCCAGGTGGGTGGCTTGGCTGAGCTCAGAGCAAGACCTCATCTCTAAAAAATAAATAAATAATAAAATGAAAATAGCTGGGTGTTGTGGTGGGAGCCAGTAGTCTCAACTACTCCGGAGGCTGAGGCAAGAGGATCACTTGAACCCAAGAGTTTGATGTCATTGTGAGCTATGATGTCATCATGACCCTCTACCCAGGGTGACAAAGTGACATTCTGTCTCCCCCAAAACCAAAAAAAAACATTACATGCTAAGTTTATTTCAACTAACGGATGGGTACGCTGGCTAATGGAATCTGGCTTATTTCTCTGTACAGATATTTCTTTTCCTACTGAGCCATAATAACAATAAAAACATGCAATGCAGTTCCTTATTATTCAACTTACACAAATGAAGGCAGGCCTCCAGCTCCTCTTCCGTGATGGCGGCCCTGAAACATACCACATGTAAGGTCCTGAACTCTCTGAAAAGACAGAGAGAAAAGTCACTGAGAAACAAAGAGAGACTTCCGGCTGACCAGTTGAAGGCTGCTGGGATGAGCTGCAGAGATGATGACCCCTGAAAAGGCACAGCCATGAACATTCTAGAATTTTGACTGAGGAAGGGCAAGCTGAGAGAGTCAATCTTTTGCCCTTGCAGAGAGGTGCCCAGGAGTCGCCTGGGAGTTGGCAGTCTCTACTCTCCTGTCTCAATGGAACTGCTGATGCAGTCCCCACCCCTGGATTCTGATTTCATAGGTCTGTCACCTGAAAACTTGACCGTGATAACTTCCCGGGTGATTCTAATGTAAAAAGGGGCTTACAGGACTCCTTTTCTAAATGAAAAACACACCTGGGCAGGACCCAGGCCTGGAGCTGCCAGGATACCGGAAGCCAGGTGTCGGGGACCTGCCAGCTCTCTCCACGTGGTGCGGAAGGAGGACTGGCATGCGTTCCAGGATTCTTCACCAGGAAAGCGGGTCCTTCAGACAAAACCCGGTTGAAAAGAAAGCCTGCCTTCTCCCAAGCACAGACTCGCTGTGCCCTGGCCTGAGGGTGTGTTACTCAGCTCCTCAAAAGAATTTGCCTGACTCTCCTGTCGTATAACATGTGCTCAGTGCATGTTTGGGCCAAGTATTATTGAACTTTAGGCCGAAATGATCATCTTTCTGCAAATTTCAAAGTCGTTTTTCATTGCTTCCCCAGCTCCCAGACCAAGGCCTGTGTGAAAGTCTGGTCTCTACACAGGCAGACACAGAGTCCCTGCAGTGGGACTGCCATGTGGGGGCCAGAGGACTCCATGAGGCTTGACCCCACAGGCAGCCCCCAAGGTGCTTCCTGAGAAATGTAGACTAGAAACCATAGACCTACTCCCACCATCTTCCTTTACCAGGAAACCAAGGCCCCAAGAAATTTGTCCAAGGGCACCAGCGAGTGCAGAGCATCACCTGGCCTGAAACCCTGGGTCCCACCAGGAAGCCAGCTCTCTCTCTTAGCCAAAGGTCTCTGCCGTACTAGGGAATACGAGCCACTCCAGAGTCTCCTGGGAAACATCCAGAACAAAAGCAAAGGGGTATGAAGGCCTTGTCACCAGAACCCTCAGAAAGCTGACTTGTCCCCACTCTGTCCCTGGCTACTTGTCCCAGCCAAGATGCTTTAAACAGGACAGTGGCTGTGATCAAGCCCCCCCAAATTCCTGAGCTTGCACAACTCTCCAGGGCGGAGGTGAGAGTTGAGTCTTCACGGTCCCTCCCGGCTTGTCTCTCTGAGCTTCCCTTCTCCACCCTTCATACCTTCCTTGGGGCTCAATGTCTTCTCTCAAATGACTGTGCCTGCTTCTCCCTGGTGTGTCTTTCAACTTCCGTCTGGTCTCCATGCCTGCCTTACATGGCAACAGAATTATTATTAAGAGCTACTGCTACTGTTGCTTTGACTACTGCCCTTACTCAGCACCCATCTGGGCAAAGGAATGTGCTGATGCATGGAGTACTGGCTGACTTGGTTCTCCCCACCTGGGTGACTAGGACCATTACTGGCTTCATCCTCCAGAAAAGGTACAGGTTCAGCATTTGTGTGAGTTTCCTGTCATTGCTATGACAAAACACTTCAGAGGTAATGCCTTAAGACACAAGTTCATTAACTTACAATTCTGGGGGGGTCAGATGTCAGAAGAGGACTTACTGGGATGAAATAAAGGTGGTGGCAGGGCTGCACCACTCCTGCAGGCCTTCCTGGTCTGTCCTTATCTTTTCCGGCTCCTAGAGGGGGCTCATCTCACCCAACTCTTGGTACCTGCCATCTTCAAAGCCAGCCCTCACATCACATCACACTGATCCCCTCTTCTGTTTCAATCTGTCACTTTTAAGAACCCTTGTGATTACTTTGAGTCCACCCAGTAATCCAGGTTACTCTCCCTACCTTAAGATCAGCTGATTAGCAACTGTAATTTCATCTGCAATCTTAATTTCTCTTTGTTGCGTATACAACATATTCACAGGTTCTGAGAATTAGAACATCTTAGTGGGGGAGGCATTATTCTGCCCCATCACAGAGATAGTATATAATTTAGAACTAATAAATGAAATTTTCTAAATTTGGATCTTGGTCCCTTTGATTCCAAAGCCTCTGCTATCAACTCCGAAGCACACTGCAACCAGTAAAATTCCACCAACAACATCACTTCCTAAGACCATATTTTGTGGCAGGCATTATCTGGATGCAAAGGGTTAGTGTAAGAATGAAGACTTCACCCTCCCCACCAGAAGGGCTCACAGACTTGTGAGGGAGAGAGGCTCGCAAATGTCAATAAATAGCTATAATGGTACGTGAAGAAGAAGTACACTCAAAATGCCGTGGGTGCACAGAGGAGGGAGTGATTAATTCCACAGGGGTGGAAAGCAGTGTAGGATGGGATGGAGAGGATATTTGAAGTAGATCTGAAGGATAATTAATTCGCTAGGCAGGGGAGGCGGTGAAGGATGCTTGGTGCATAGAGAATGATGTAAGGAAGGCTGAGCCAAGGAAGCAGCTGCTTGTGGGAAAATGAATTCATTTTGGTGGGAACTGAGGTAGGAACTGGTTCTGATTGTGAAGGGTCCTAGGGGCCATGCTAAGGTTTATTGCATGTTCATTGTGGGGAAAACGCACTGCCATCCAAGGATTTTAAGGAAGGCAGCACTCGGGTCAAATCTATACACTGGACTCCTTGTTCTCATAACCTCTCAGAGGATGAATTGGTTCTCAAATTGGAGTAAGGCAGTAGGGGCTGAGATCAGTGTCCAAGTAGATGAGAGATCATAAGTGCTTAAGGGCAGCCTTGGCCATAGGAATGGAGAACACAAGGCAGGTCCAGGACTTTTCTGAGATGGATTCAATAGATAATGGTGGGTATTTAATGAAAATGTCCTGAGGTGGGGGCAGCAACAAAAATAGAATTCTCCATAGGAATTCACCAGGAATTCTCCATAGGCTCTCAAGTTAGGGGTACATGGGGCACCCCAAATAGAGGTAGCATTTCATCCAAGCCCACCCCACCATTCGTTGCCAAGGATATTGGTAAAGTCAGCAACGTAGAATTCTAGGCGAAAAGCTTCTCTCTGGAGTTTGAATCTCTTTACAAAATTAAATAGAGGGAATTGCTCATGGTAACAGCTGTGATTGCAGATACTGAGATAAGATGAAGGAGTGTGTATCTTTGGGGGGAGTGTGCCCCCTCCAAAGCAGCTCCTCATCTCACTGAAGGGAGGGGCTCCCCTTTCCTCTACCACAGGGGTTCTCAAACTTTTTAAACAGGGGGCCAGTTCAGTGTCCCTCAGACCATTGGCGGGCCGGACTATAGTTAAAAAAAAAAAACTATGAACAAATTCCTATGCACACTGCACATATCTTATTTTGAAGTAAAAAACAAAATGGGAACAAATACGATATTTAAAATGAAGAACAAATAAAGTTAAATCAACAAACTTACCAGTATTTCAATGGGAACTACGGGCCGGCCTGCTTTTCGCTAATGAGATGGTCAATGTCCGGTTCCATATTTGTCACTGCTAGTCGTAACAAGTGATGCAAGTGTGCATCAGTTAGTTTAGATTTGGTTGGAGATTTCAGATGTTTCTCTCTGGAAAAAGTCTGTTCACAGACGTAAGTGCTACCAAAGATGGTTGCCATTTTGAGTGCATGGTTCCTGAGATTAGGATACGTCTCAGAGGGGACAGATGCATAGAAATTAGGAAGGCTGCTTGACTTGAATGCGTCTTTCAGAGAGTCACAATTCTGCAGTTCAGCCAGTTCCATTTGGTAAATTATATCCACATTTTCTCTCTTTCTTTTTTTTTTTTTATTTCGAGATACTTTATTCTTAAAATAAGTCACAACACTAAGCTATTGGCCCATTCTGCCACTGTACGAGCTACAAATGCTTGCTGAGCAGCAGAGGGGTGCTCTTTCATAGCATATCTGAAAAGTGAATAAAAATCCATATAAAACAAATATTCAAATAGTTTCCATAGGAACACAGGTAAGTGTGACCCCATCTCCTAATCTTACATATTGCTGCATCTGTGCCAATCCTACTCTTACAAACACATTTCAAAACTAGGAATAATTAAGTTAAATGGTCCCCCCAAATCCCTCAATTCAAGCTAAACTCGCAGTTAACAGCTACAGAATGATATCTACACATTAATACTAGCTGAAGCACAAGTTGCTGGGTGACATTTCATTCCATTTTCCCAAGCACAAGACACAGGCAGAGTGCGTCTTCTGCTCTTCTACTTCGGGTAGGTAGTTGGGGGTCTGGATTTGCTGCACAAGTTGCCACGTCGGTCCTGACATCACATAGTAGATTGTTGGCCTCTGGAATCCATTGAAAGTAG
>CAUYRH010003420.1:0-17659 GCA_963574655.1 Perodicticus potto
GCGCCCTACTCGCTGAGCCACAGGCGCCGCCCAAGTACACTCTTTTTATAGTCCTTTTGTCTTGATGTTTTCTTTTTCCTGGTGGGAAAAGTATAGTTATAATATGAAGCTGAAAACAGTAAGCTTTACTATGATGATTTATTTGTTGATATTTAGAATGTTCTTTCCTTTTACTTAAAACATTTAATTTTTAGTTTAAGACAATTCTCTTTTATATGTGGGTTTGATAATTACTTTGTCTTTTAAAATTTCAATAGTTTTCTTTCACCCGAAATTTAATAATGTAGCAATTACGAATTTAGGAAAATTAGTAGTTAATTGCTATCAGCACTGTTTATGGGAACATATTAGAGTGATTAGCTCTCAGGTGGAATTGAACTTTATTCTTTAGTTTCCATAGTACTTGAAAAAGATTTAGGTTCACCTGTTGTGTCCCCTTTCCCTTGGACAATGAGAAAAACATTAAAGAGTGTATATTCTGGAAAACTTGAGTCTGTGTTCCTGGAGCGATGTCCTCAACCTTTACATTTGAATAAACTCTTGCTAAACTACATACATAAAGCAGGAACATTTAATTTAGCATAATGATGTTGATATTTTCCTACTAGATAAATCATAGTAATATGATAATCTCACTCTCTTTACCAATGGCATAATCCAAAATATGTGTATTCTTGGAATATTTCAGAGGACATTTTAGGATTAAAAACAGTACATAAATGTCTTATAAAAAATACCATAAGGGCTGGGTGAGGTGGTTCGTGCCTGTTAATCCTGACACTCTGGGAGACTAAGGCAGGAGGAGTGTTTGAACTCAGAGACCAGCCTGAGCAAGAGTGAGACCTGGCCTTTACTAAAAATAGAAAAAATTAGCCCAGTGTGGTCATGTGTGCCTGTAGACCCTACCATGAGTCTGAGACAAGAGGCTCACTTGAGCCTAGGAATTTGAGGCTGCATTGAGCTATCATGACTCCACAGCACTCTAGAGGGAAATTATCTCAAAGAAATAAAAACAAATAAACAAAAAAAACAACACTAGGAATCAGGGCATTATTCACTGAATTATTGTCTTTTAAATTTAAAGTTGTCAAATTTAGGAAATACCTGTGATGATAATTTGAAGGAGAATATTGCAAATCTGCTATTTCTTTTCACCAGGTTAGGAAGCAGTTTAGATAACACTGATGAATAGTGTTCTTGAGAGTGGAGAATAGGCACTCTCATGTTTGGTAGGGCATTTTATATCTACATTAGCTAGATGGACTGAAAACCTCTGCTTTGCCTCATTTCTATGTATTTTTCTTTTAGTATATATTAATTTAGTGTGTCTCATGTTTTGTCAAGCTGTTGGGATTTTTGTTTTTGAGTAACTGTCTTGATTCTTACAGATGATTTCCTTTTCTTTTTTTGTTCTTTTTCAGAGGCATGCTTTTTTAAAATTAGAACTTTGAGTACCCCTAAATTCTGAATGTTATTTCATATATAGTTTGTGTGGGTATTTTCCTCCCTTTTTGACTGGCCCAGTGGATATTTTCATCCCTTTTTGACTGGCCCACTTTAATTTCTGTTAAAGTGGCTTTTTGGGCTCGGCGCCTATGGCTCAACGGGCTAAAGCGCCAGCCACATACACCTGAGCTGGAGGGTTCGAATCCAGCCCGGCCTGCCAAACAACAATGACGGCTGCAACCAAAAAATGGCCGGGCGTTGTGGCGGGCGCCTGTAGTCCCAACTACTTGGGAGGTGGAGGCAGGAGACTCACTTGAGCCCAGGAATTGGAGGTTGCTGTGAGCTGTGATGCCCCGGCACTCTATCCAGGGTGACAGCTTGAGGCTCTGTCTCAAAAAAAATAAATAAATAAATAAAGTGGCTTTTTGATCATGGCTCTCTATAAAATGCATTTTCCTTTGTTACTCAGTGGTTATTATATATGCACATATTAACATTTTAAATTGAAACAAGTTTCATGAAACAGTATTTATCTTTACTAGTGTGCATTATAATATTTTCTAATTTGTTATATTTCCTTTACTGCTGCTCAGTGTACCTACAGTTTGAAAAACTCTAGTGACTCTGGAATTTTTTCTCATACTATCTTTTTGGAATTAAAAATGTTTGGCTTTGCTAGCTTTTTTTTTTTCCCCCCCTCTGAAGTGTGCTGTGATTCTTTAAAACTGTTAACCTAAAAACAATGAAGAGATTTTATGGTTGGAATCCTTTGCTAGTTTATATCTAACAGTCAGAAGTTTAGGTACATTCAGTTGCTTCGCACAGACTTTGTTTCTGTTCTTGGCAACTAGTCAAAGGTTACAAAGCAGCTTTATTCTGCTTTCTTCTGGCTCTGGTCCAGTCTTTGTAAACCAGAAAATGAGAACCTGAGGACTGGAGCAGTTTGTTGTTTCACAGTATATATAGTTAGGTGAAAGTAACATGACTGAAGAGTATACAGGGTGGCAGCTTGAGGCTGAGTATATGACAGTGGACTACATTTCTTTTTTGTCCTAATTCATTTCCTCTCATGGTAGAGATTGTAGCGGCCCTAGCCTATCCTAGCTATTTGAGTGAAACAGGGTTAGCAGGCATACTCTATTTTTACCACTACCACTTCTTACCACTTAATGAGCACTTACTGTGTGCCAGGCACTATTTAAAGCACTTCACTTGTGTTAACTCATACTTATTGGAAGACCTAGGCGGGGAATAGGAATGAGAAAGGATAAAGAAGAAAACTTGATTTCTTATCAATAGTGTCTTATTACTGGCTTATGAATTCTGGCTGTTGGTGACTGTGATATGTAAAATGTAAAACATATATTTTAAGCTTGGTCAGCTTTTAAAAATCATCAGTCCTGGCTGTGGTGTTCCATTATGAGGTATGAAGTTATAGACAGAGAGCTCAGGCTTTGAAAATAGCCTGCCTGGGCTTGAATCCAGGTTGGTGACTTACTAAGTGTATAACCTCAGGCAAGTTACTTTCTTTTCTTTCTTTTTTTTTTTGAGACAGAGCCTCAAGCTGTCACCCTGGATAGAGTGCTTTGGCATCACAGCTCACAGCAACCTCCAATTCCTGGGCTCTAGCGAGTCTCTTGCCTCTGCCTCTCAAGTAGCTGGGACTGCAGGTGCCCGCCACAACGCCTGGCCATTTTTTGGTTGCAGCCGTCATTGTTGTTTGGTGGGCCCTGGCTGGATTCGAACCCGCCAGCTCAGGTGTACGTGGCTGGCGCCTTAGCCCGCTGAGCTATAGGCGCCGAGCCAAGTTACTTTCTTTTTTCTTTCTTTTCTTTGTAGAGACAGAGTCTTACTTTATCGCCCTCTGTAGAGTGCTGTGACATCACACAGCTCACAGCAACCTCCAACTACTGGGCTTAGGTGATTCTCTTGCCAACTAGCTGGGACTATAGGCGCCCGCCACAACGCCCGGCTACTTTTATTGTTGCAGTTTGTCTGGGGCGTGTTCGAACCCGCCACCCTCAGCATATGGTGCCAGCACCTTACCCACTGAGCCAGAGGCGCCGCCCCGCAAGTTACTTTCTATGCCTTAGTTTTCTCATCTGTAAAATGGTGATAACAACAAATAGTACCTGTCTTATAGACTTATTGAAAGTATTAAAATAGTTAATATATTTAAAGTAGTTAGACTGCTTCCTCACCCATAAGGAGCATTCCATAAATGTTAGCTGTTTTTTTTTTTCTTTTTTTTGAGACAGAGCCTCAAGCTGCCACCCTGTATAGAGTACTGTGGCATCACAGCTCACAGCAACCTCCAATTCCTGGGCTCAAGCGAGTCTCCTGCCTCCACCTCCCAAGTAGCTGGGACTACAGGCGCCCACCACAACGCCCGGCCATTTTTTGGTTGCAGCCATCATTGTTGATTGGCGGGCCCGGGCTGGATTCGAACCTGCCAGCTCAGGGGTACGTGGCTGGCGCCTTAGCCTGTTGAGCCACGGGCGCCGAGCCATAAATGTTGGCTATTAATAGTATCAACTCACAGCTGGATCTCCTGAGAGTGTTGGTGGCTATGATGAGTTCTGTGTATTTGCTGAGTAACAGGACATAATGGACATTAATGTTATATTGCTCAGGAGCTTGAAAACATCTTTCAACAAAACATCTTCCCTGTTTATCTATGTCTAAGGTATTTATTTTATTTTATTTTTGACACTTATACTTGCTGTGTGCTAGTCACTGTTTTAAGAAATTTACAGATATTAACTCATTTAGTCCTTCTGACAATTTTATGAGAAAAACACTATTCACATTTTACAGATGAATTTACTGAGGCCTGGGAAAGTTAATTAACTTATCCAAGATCCCACACCACTCATTAGTGTCAGAGCTGGTGTTTGAACCCAGGTAGTCTGGCTTCAGAATTTGTGCTCCCAAAATACACTTAACAAACTTGCTTCTTACAGAAGTGTATTACGTTGAAAGGGTAAAATAATGAGTGTTGAATCTTAACTTCACAATTCTTTACTCTTTATGATTTTTTTTTTTTTTTTTTTGGCAGTCTTTGGCCAGGGCTGGATTTGAACCCGCCACCTCCAGTGGCGGGTGCCCTACTCCTTTGAGCCACAGGCACTGCCCACTTTACTCTTTCTGGACTGAAATGACAGTGTTGAATTTATGGATGATGGCTTTTTTTGTCTGATGGAATTTTTTTTTTTTTTTTTTTAGAGATAGAGTTTCACTATGTTGCCCTCAGTAGAGTGTTGTAGCGTCACAGCTCACAGCAACCTCAAACTTTTGGGCTTAAGCAATTCTCTTGCCTCAGCCTCCCAAGTAGCTGGGACTACAGGTGCCCACCACAATGCCCAGCTATTTTGTTTGTTTGTTTGTTTTTTGAGACAGTCTCTCACTATGTCACCCTCAGTAGAGTGCAATGCAGCTCACAGCATCCTCCAATCCTTGGGCTTAAGCAATTGTCTTGCCTCAGCCTCCCAGATAGCTGGGACTACAGATGCCCACCACAATGCCCAGCTGTTTTTTGTTACGGTTGTCATTGTTGTTTAGCTGGCCTGGGTAGGCCTGCCAGCCTTGTTGTATGTGACTGGCATTGTAACCACTGTATTATGGGCGCCAAGCCACATCCAGCTATTTTTTTGTTGCAGTCGTTACTGTTTTTTAGCTAGGTTGGGTTCGAACCTGCCAGTCTGGGTGTATGTAGCTGGCGCCAGAACCACTGTGCTACAGGTGCTGAGCCGGATACGTAACAGTAATACATGTTGTGTAGGTGCATGTATGTGCATACAATATGTAATGATCAAATCATGGGTAACTGGGATATCCATCACCTTAAACATTTGTCTTGTCTTTTATGTTGAAAACATTCCGGTTCTTTTCTTGTAGCTATTTAGATCCGTACAGTACATTAGTGTTAACTATAGTCACCTTACTATCCTTCTGAACACCAGATCTTATTCCTTCTATCTAACTATATTTTTGTAGCCATTCACCTCTCTTCTTCCCTTTTCGATGGATTTTTGAAGGGGTAGATAAATTTGGGGAAATAAGACATTAATAAAGAATTGAACCTGGATCTTACATTTCTTCGGATATCGAAAGACATACCTTTCAAAAATTGAGTTCTGTTAGTGTATAGCAAATGTTATTTAGATACTAGAGCATTTGATGTATATGATATATAAAGATACATAAAGATATATTGAATGATGTAGGATGTTAGAAAATGGATGAAATAGGTTACAACTTTTCCTGTGTAACTAGAAGCAACACATTTACAGAATATTCCTGTTGGAGTATAATACCATGTGTCAGGCCACATACAGTAAAAAAAAATGTGATTCTCTTAGAAATGTTAACTTCACTGGTTAAAGAAGGATGAAAATAAAGTTTTGGAATCTTTGAGTTCTGTGGAGTCTGGATCTCCAAATAAATTTTTTTTTTTTTGAGACAGGGCCTCAAGCTGTCACCCTGGATAGAGTGCTATGGCATCACAGCTCACAGCAACCTCCAATTCCTGGGCTCAAGCGAGTCTCCTGCCTCCGCCTCCCAAGTAGCTGGGACTACAGGCGCCCGCCACAAAATGCCCGGCCATTTTTTTTTTTTTTGGTTGCAGCCGTCATTGTGGCTTGGCGAGCTGGGGCTGGATTCGAACCCACCAGCTCAGGTGTATGTGGCTGGCGCCCTAGCCCGCTGAGCCACAGGCACCGAGCCATCCAAACAAATTTTTATGTTTTGTGACTGACAAGGTACTAAAAACTGAAGAGAGGTCTAAGGAATGTTGGCAGTGATATAGTAGAAGAATTGTTGGACTATTATTAAGGTTACTGTGATAGCTAATTCAGATCAACCTGTTCCTTCTTAATACTTGATTCCTTTCTACTGTGTTTTTGGAACTTTTCCTGTGGAGCACATCTTCCTGTTTTATTAGGAGCTTGTAGGGAAAAGCTTATGCTAATTTTTGTTAAAGATTGTTTTATAGACAACCTCAAAGGACTATTTTCTAAGAAATGTTAGAAATTGTAGAAATAATTCTCCTAGAAAATCTATTCCAGAGAAAACATTTTTTTCTAGAAGGATTTGGAATAGCCTGAGAATATATATACAGACAATATTTTTAAAAATTCTGTAGGTTCTCATAGTAGTATGTTTTTTTTTTTTTTGTTTTTGTTTTTGTTTTTTTGAGACAGAGCCTCAAGCTATCACCCTGGATAGAGTGCTGTGGGATCACAGCTCACAGCAACCTCCAATTCCTGGGCTCAAGGGAGTCTCTTGCCTCCGCCTCCCAGGTAGCTGGGACTATAGGCACCTGCCACAACGCCCAGCCCTTTTTTGGTTGCAGCCGTCATTGTTGTTTGGCGGGCCTGGGCTGGATTCGAACCCGCCAGCTTAGGTGTACATGGCTGGCGCCTTAGCCCATTCAGCCACAGGCGCCGAGCCCTCATAGTAGTATGTTAAGTATAAAGTTAGGGTAAATATTCCTACAGCTGACAATACCATATGTTAATCAGTTATGCCTCGTAAATAAAGTAGCTGGAAGAATTCACCAACTTTACCACAGTCAGTTGGCTGTGCTGTTTATTATGGAGGGAGTTGACAAGCATGGTGATGGCTTTTATTTGTCTATGGAAAGTCCATCAGAGAAGGTGTAGATGGTTGCATTTTTTTCGCAGAAATGTGATTCATGTTGTTACCTTAGTTGTGAGAGCTAAAAGACTCTGAGGATCTTAAAGTAGTGTGGGTCTGCTGGATATTTGTGTCTGCATCAGCAGGACTCTGCAAGTGCACAGGATTCTGAGTGGATATATTAGTATGTTCAATGTTTTTTTTTTTTTTTTTTTGAGACAGAGCCTCAAGCTGTCGCCCTGGATAAGGTGCTGTGGCATCACAGCTCACAGCAACCTCCAATTCCTGGGCTCAAGCGAGTCTCCTGTCTCCGCCCTCCAAATGCCGTCATTGTTGTTTGGTGGCCCGGGCTGGATTCGAACCCGCCAGCTCAGGTGTACGTGGCTGGCGCCTTAGCCTCTTGAGCCACAGGCGCTGAGCCATGTTCGATGTTTTTTAAAAATAGTAAATCAAGAGAAGTAGGCTTTAGCTGATGATACTTTAATGGTTTTCTGAAAGACGGGAAATAGTAAGATTGGATTTATGGAGAAAATAAGAGATCACAGCCAAAAGTATATGTAAAAGTTTCAGAAATGTATCAAACTCCATGTAAACAAATACAAATAACTCAACGGTGCCTGGGACATTCATCAGTTTCCTGGCCCTTGCTCTTGATTTTGAGCATTTGGATATTTGTCCCCTGGATAAAGCTTTGAGAAACTGTTTCAAAGGCTTGAACAATTTGCCTGGGGAGGGCATGTATTTTCTTACACTCTATTCTCTTTTTTTTTCACCCCCCCCCTCCTCAAGATCTTTATACTCTATTCTCCAAATATGTCATTCTCTTGCTTGAAAGCACTCATTGCTTTCCAAAACTCCTGATCACATGTTACAGGCTGTGCACAGTCTTGCCCTTATCTGCTTTTCATGTCTCATTCTGCCACTAGTTCATTTGTTAACACTGGCCTTTTTGCTGTTTTCTCAAACATGCCAAGATATTACCCTTTCCGTTTCTTTACTCTTGTGCCCTCTGGAAAGCCCTCTTTTACATCTTCTTAGAGATCTCTTCTCATTCATAGCTCCGCTGATAAATTACCATCTTAGAGAAATTATCACCCCATGTGAAGTAGCCCCCTCACAGTGAGAGACCAGCTGTATCCTAAGCAATTTATGTGGTGCTCAGAAGAAATAGGGATTCATATACAGAAAGCAAACTACCTGCAGACACTGCCTAACTGCATATTTTACTCTTCCACAGTCTCTAGAGGTGGGTGTATATAATCAGAAAGATGAACAGAGATTTTCATCCACTTTGAGGAAAAGCTGTTTAGTTGAAACTCCCAACTACAAATGTGAACTAATAACCTAGATTTGTCAGTCATTTGAGGAAAATTATACTGTGGAAGAGAGGTACCAGACGTAGTTAGTCAACACTAAAGGAGATAGTATAAACTGAAGGAGATTTTAAAGATAAACGTTATTACTAACTTTAGAGGAAATAAGGTAAACAAGAAATGGAAATACTGAAATAAAAAAATTTAAATGGACTGAATAGCGGAATAACAAATTAAGTATAAAGACTACGCTGAAGGAATTTCTAAAAGTTCAGTGCAGAGGATGTCAGCAAACATGGCAGAGTAAGAATGCCTAAAAATTCTCTCTTCGACAAAACTAGCAAAAATTGTCAGCTTTTTCAGAATTCTAGAAATTAAGCACAGGGTGACAGCAATCTAGGAGCATTTATTGAAGAAAAACAGCTTAATCTTAGCAAAGACAGCAAACTTTGTGGCATTTTAACTTGTTCTTTTCCCATACCTCCTTTCTAACTCCACCGTAGCCTTGAAAACTAATAGCATCTATGGCAGCAGTTCTCAACCTGTGGGTTGTGACTCCTTTGTAGCAATGAAAATACATCCTGCATGTCAGATATTTACATTAACATTCATAACAGTAGCAAAATTACAGTTATGAAGTAGCAATGAAAATAATTTTATGGTTGGGAATCACCACAACATGAGGAACTATAAAGGGTCACAGCATTAGGAGGCATTAGGAAGGTTGAGAACCACTAATCTATGGTGAAGATCAGCCACTGGAAGGGGCAAAAGGAGTTTGGAGTGTTTTCAAAGTCCCATTCACAGGCAGTTGTCATTATTTTACTTAGCTGTTCCTTGAAAGGCCTCATTCACAGAACCATCTGTACTTGACCTGACTTGGAGCTCACCCAGTAAAACTACCATTTTCGCACTGGAGTATTTTTTGAAAATAGAGGCAGTCATTGAATACCTTGAGTGCCTGTGACAATAAATAATCTTTAGGATAAATAATAGGCTAACCAAAATGTTTAAAAGGAAAAGCTGGTAGATGAGATGTTTATAAAGGAATTTATAAAGTTCTGGCATATTTTGGGGAATCTGAAAGACTATGTGCATGTGTAGAGCTGCGTATATGCTTAGGAAAGAACTTAAGAAGGCCCTAAGCTCTCAGTTCTGGTTGATCTTGAGGCTCTGTGCAAGCAGGAAGTGAAGGCTAAGGCAGAGTTGTAAACTTTGTGGCTAAGTGTGAAAGTGTAACCCTAACAGGTATACAAACCTGTCGGTATAGACTGGGACTTACTGGTTCCAGACATCTAAGAAAGTCTCTGTCCAGTCATTCCCTGAGCATTAACAGAGCAGAGACTTCAGTGGCCACATGACTTTACATAATTAGTTCAGAAAAGTCATTAAAAGAAACAAAGAACAACAGTAAATAGTAACAACAAATACTGGGTACTCTGATTTTCAGAGTCATCACAATGCATATTTAAAATGTCCAGTTTTCAACAGAATATTAAAAGACATCCCCCCCCAAAAAAAACTACACACACCCCAATTAAGGATGTTCCATACAGAAAAGAAAGTAAAATATGGAAACTGTCCCTGAGGAAGAACGAACGTTGGACTTAACTAAGCAAAGACTCTAAATCAGCCATTTTAAATATGTTCAGAGAACTAAAGGAAGATAGGACAAACTTTTCATCTCCTTGGTTTGCCATACAGAATAACATGGACTGGATGTCTTTAAATAACAGAAAGTTATTTTCTAAAAGTTCTGGAGGTTGAAAGGCTAAGATCTTTTTCTTTTTTTTTCTTTTTGAAATGAGTGTCAGCTTCCATTTAGGTATAATTGCTTCTGAATGACTGCATGTTGTACAGGTTTACCTTCGGTGATTTAAGATATGGGTAGAATTCTTCTACCATTTCTATTTAAGTAGGGAAAGGATATCTGAAGGCAGACATTTTAAGTGAAAATAAGAATTATGCTATTTGACCTTATTTAAGTCATCTATTTAATAGAAAGCTCTTCTGTTACAATGACACCAGGTAAGAAAGCCAGCATTTCAAATTTATGCACTCGTAAATAAACTGTTCTTGTAACTGTTTACAATTTGGTTAGTCAGCATTTTAAACTTCTGTACTCATAAATACAGAGGTCCAACTGTGGACTGACTGTGTTTACAGTTTTATTTATGTGTTTGTATTATAGTCATGGAATTTTATTCAGCTTCATTTGTGATTTTCTTTTTAAAAATCTAATAGGTCTTATTACAATTTTTGAGGTATAATTTGCAAAACAGTAAACTTTTCCTTTTACGTATATAGTACTGCGAGTTTTATGAATGTATCTAATTGTGTAACTCACCACAATCAAGATACAGAATAGTTCCTCTTTCTCATCCCTAGAAAGTTCCCTTTTGCCTCTTTGTACCCAACCCCTTCCCCTCTCCCCACCACCCGGCAACCTCTCATCTGTTTTCTGTCCCTATCGTTATGTCATATAAAGAATGTCATATAGACTGGGCACAGTGTAATCCCAGCACTTTGAGAGGCTGAGGAGAGAGAACTTCTTAAGGCCAGGAATTTGAGACCAGCCTGGACAACATAGACCCATGTCTCTTTTTTCCCTTTTTGTTTTAATTTCAGAATTTTAGAGAGTAAACGTTTTGTTTACATACTTTGTTTTTGTACAGATTGAGTCAAAGTTAAAAGTGTGCCCTTGACCCAGGTAGAGTTTACATTGTACCCAATAGGTGTGAATTTACTCATCCCCATCACCCTCCTCCCCTATCTTGATTTTCTTTGAGATTTACTTCCATACGTGTACATAAGTGTTGATTGATTAGTTCCAATTTGGTAATGAGTACATGTGTTTTTTTCCTCCATTCTTGTGATGTTTCACTTAGAAGAATAGTTTTCCATTCTGTCCAGTTTGTCACAAAAGGTACTATATCACCATTGTTTTTAATGGCTGAGTAGTACTTCGTAGTATGTGTATACCATATTTTGTTCATGTATTGCTCAATAAATTGGGCACTTGAGTTGTTTCCATGGCTTTGTGATTGTGAATTGTGCTGCTATAAACGTTTGCATGCAGGTGTCCTTTTTATAAAAATGACCTTTGTTGGATCAAATGGTAGGTCTACTTTCAGCTCTTTGAGGTATCTTCATACGATTTTCCATAGAGTTTGTACTAGTTTTCATTCCCACCAAAAGTGTGTAAGAGTTTCTTCCTCTCTGCATCCATGGCAGTATCTGTTGGTTTAGGACTTTTAATAGAGACCCCTTTCTCTTAAAAAAAAAACATTAGCCAGGTGTAGTGGCATGCACCTGTGGTTCCAGCGTCGCAGGAGGCTGAGGCCAGAGAAATGCTTGAGCCCAGGAATTGTGAGCTGTGATCAGGCCACTGCACTCCTGCATGGGTGACTCCTGCTGTCACCCTGTCTCTTTTAAAAAAAGAAAACCGGAAAAGAATGCTATAATTATACAATACGTAGGCTTTTGAACTTGTCTTCCATTTTGCATAATGCATTGGAGGATCATCAACATTTTTCTTCTGTTTGCTGTATAGTATTCCATTATATAGATATACTGTGGCTTCTTTATCCATTCACCAGTTTGAAGGGCATTTGAGTTGTTTCCAGTCTTTGGCATATACAGTAGAACCTCCATAGTTGACCACCTCTTTAAGTTGACCTAATTTTTGTAGATCGGACACCCATCACCCTTGCCTATCTGTACATTAGGCCTGGTTTCTTTCTTTCTTTTTTTTTTTTGAGACAGAGTCTCACCATGTCACCCTCCGTAGGGTGCTGTGGCGTCACAGCTCACAGCAACCTCCAACTCTTGGGCTTAAGCGATTCTCTTGCCTCAGCCTTCCAAGTAGCTGGGACTACAGGTGCCTGCCACAGCATCTGGCTATTTTTTGGTTGCAGTTGTCATTGTTGCCTGGTAGGCCCGGACTGGGCTTGAACCTGCTGGCCTCAGTGTATGTGGCTAGTGCCCTACTCACTGAGCTATGGGTGCCAAGCCAGGCCTAGTTTCTTTTTTTTTTGAGACAGAGCCTCAAGCTGTCACCCTGGATAGAGTGCTGTGGCATCACAGCTCACAGCAACCTCCAGCTCCTGGGCTCAAGCGCCAAGCCAGGCCTAGTTTCTTATGTCGACTCCCTTCATATGTTGATCAGTTTGTTACAGTCCCTTGGGTGATCAACTTCCAGAGGTTCTTTCTACTCTATATGAATAAGCTAGGGCCAGTTGTGGTGGCTCACGCCTGTAATCCCAGCACCCTGGGAGGCTGAAGCAGGTGAATTTTAGCAGTTCGAGACCAGCCTGAGCAAGAGTGAGACCCCATCTCTGAAAAATAGCCAGGGTGACAAAGTGAGACTCTGTCTTAAAAAAAAAAGAAAACGAGTAAGTTCCTAAATTTTACCTTTCTCATTTTTTTTTTTTTGTTGGCTTGAAGTTGGAATTAACAGTTCTTGTTAAATTAACTAAGCCTTTATATTTTCAACTATACATTTTAGTGTTCAGTTAAATGGCATGTTCAGTACTGACATGAACTTTTGCTACACAGCAGCAAGAGTGAGACCCCATCTCTGACCTGTAGTCCCTACTACTTGGGAGGGAGGCAAGAGAATCACTTGAACCCAAGAGTTTGAGGTTGCTGTGAGCTATGATGCCAGAGCATTCAACCCCCGGGTGACTGGTGAGACTCTGTCTCAAAAAAAAAAAAAAAAAGCCACTGTAAACATTCACATACAGGTTTTTATACAAACGGAAGTTTTTGTTATACTCCCTCAGAGTGGGATTGCTGGATTGTATGTTGTTTCTACCTTTATAAGAAACTGCCAAACTGTTTTCCATCGTGGCTTTATTGTACCATTTTGAACTCCTGCCCACAGTGTACAATTTCTAGTTGTATAGAGTTCTTGCTCTGAATCCTTGCCAGCATTTGGTCAGTTTTTTGTTTATTTTAGCCATTCTAGTAAGTGTGTAGTGGTATTTCATTTTATTAAGTAAGCTTTTTATTTTGGAATAATTTTAGATTTCTAGAAATGTTTCAGAGGTGTAAAGGGTTCCCATTTACCCCTCACGCAGTGTTCTTGCTTATTATATCATCTTACATAACTGTGGTATGTTCATCAAAACTAGGAAACTGACATAGGTACATTACTATTTCATTATTGTTTACCAGACTCCAAGCTTCTTTCAGATTTCACTGTTTTTTCCACCAATATTATTTTTCTATTCCAGGATGCCACATTGCATTTACTATAATTTTATTTGATTTTTCTTTTTAGCTGTAACATGTTATGACTAATTTATAAGATAATGCTACTAGTTTTGGCTCTACTTTTTGCAAGACTATTTTTTCACTTCTTAACTATCCTGTAATGCTTTTGGGAAATTAGTTTATCATCCTTTTTGAGTTGCATTCAGAGGAGATTCCAAAGTTTGGGACTGCTGGCCTATGTGGATTGAGTCCTTTCATTTGGGTCAACCAGAGAGTCATACAGAGAGCTTCTGGGAAAATTATTCAATCAAGAGTGCTTATTAAGGGTGGTGCCTGTAGCTCAGTGGGTAGGGCACTGGCCACATACACTGAGGCTGGCAGGTTCAAACCCAGCCTGGGCCAGCTAAAACAATAATGACAACTGCAACAACAACAACAAAAATAGCTGGGTGTTGTGGCGGGTGCCTGTAGTCCCAGCTACTTGGGAGGCTGAGGCAAAAGAATCACTTAAGCCCAAGAGTTTGAGATTGCTATGAGATGTGATGCCACAGCGCTCTGCCCAGGGAGACAGTTTGAGACTGTCTCAAAAAAAAGAATGCTTATCAAGAAAATGAGGGCTGTGTGCCGTGGCTGAGGCCTGTAATCCTAGCCTCTGGGAGGCTGAGGTGGATGGATTGCCTGAGCTCAAAGGTTCAAGACCATCCTGAGCCAGAGTGAGACTTCGTCTCTAAAAATAGCCCAGCGTTGTCAGGTGCCTGTTATCCCAGCTACTTGAGAGGATGAGGCAAGAGAAATCACTTGAGCCCAAGAGTTTGAGGTTGCTGTGAGTTATGACGCTACAGTAGTCTACTGAGGGTAACAAAGTGAGACTCTGTCTCAAAAAAAAAAAGAAAATGAGTAAGTTCCTAAATTTTACATTTCTCATTTTTTTTTGTTGGCTTGAAGTTGGAATTAACAGTTCTTGTTAAATTAACTAAGCCTTTATATTTTCAACTATACATCTTAGTGTTCAGTAAAATGGCGTATTCATTGCTGACATGAACTTTTGCTACACAGCAGCCAAAAATAATTAAGATTTCTTTCAGAATATGTCTTTAATACCTGGCATATTCTAACTTGAATTCTACTTCAGTGTTTTTCTTCCACCTCAAAATATTCTGTGTGTACTTTAGAAAGACTTTCAGGACTCTGTTTGTGACCCATAGATAAAGACAGTCCCAAAGAAAGAAATATATGCAAAAAAAGAAAAAAAATCCTCTGTTAAGTTAGAAAAGTCACATTTTCTTAATGACAGAAATTTCTGATAATCCAGTACCTAAGATGTGTTTATCAGTGTTCTTTAGTACATTGCTAAACACAGTATTACAAAAGTAAAAGTTTAGGCTCGGCGCCTGTGGCTCCACAGGCTAGGGCGCCAGCCACGTACACCTGAGCTGGCGGCGGGTTCGAATCCAGCCTGAGCCAGCCAAACTTCGATGCCTGCAACCAAAAAATGGCCGGGCATTGTGGCGGGCACCTGTAGTCCCAGCTACTTGGGAGGCAGAGGTAGGAGACTCGCTTGAGCCCAGGAATTGGAGGTTGCTGTGAGCTGTGATGCTACAGCACTCTATCCAGGGTGACAGCTTGAGGTTCAGTCTCAAAAAAAAGAAAAAAAGTAAAAGTTTAGTTAAGTCCTTTATGGAAAAGCACAAAATAGAAAACACAAAATGAACACATGACAGAAATGCAAAAATATGAACTTCAAAGTAGAAAAATGAGTTAAATCATTTTTCAGTCAATCCTGAGGAATAGTTTGCCCAGATTATTAGTTAAGATCAATTGGAAGGGAGGAATTGTATCTTTCAGGTTTAACTGTAACGATAAATTTTTTCTCAAGCAAAACACATCATATAGTATAGTGCTTGTATGCTGATTTCAAGTTCTTTCTTACACATACTAGTACCTGAGTTCTCAGGGCATTGGAAAGATCTGTAAGTCTTCTCAAGAGCCATTAAGTGCCTAGAACTGTCAGTGTTAACTATGTTACCTGGGTATTTCTTCCACTATATTAATTTAGAGTTTGACCTGGAGTGAAAGCAGAGTGCTAACTTTGCAATTATGTAATAGTTGCTTTAGACAGGGAAAATTTCTAATTATTGCAAAGTTTTTGAGTGTTTTGTGTTCACCCTATTCCTCTTAAAGTTAGGAAGCATATTTTCCAGCTGTGCATACAAGTCATGTTCTGTTATTTATTTCTCTATTGCTCACCTTTGTTTTCAATTTGTGCATTTCATTCAGTGGCCAGGAGATGTCCAAAAAACCTAAGTAAGATTATAGCAAAAACCAACAAACAAATGAAAGAGATGAATTTCTTTGCTGTATTTGTATTAGTTTTGTGTGGCTGCCATAACACATTACTCCAAGCAAACTTTGAGGCTTAAAACAATAGAAATTTGTTCTGTCATAGCTCTGGAGACCGGAATTCTGAAATCAAAGTGATGGCAGGACCAAACTTCCATCAGAGCCTCTCCC
The DNA here is from genome assembly GCA_963574655.1 of Perodicticus potto. NCBI lineage: Eukaryota > Metazoa > Chordata > Mammalia > Primates > Lorisidae > Perodicticus > Perodicticus potto. Next base: position 16,125 of record CAUYRH010003420.1, read on the forward strand.
AGCTACTAGTGGCTGCTGGCATTCCTTGGTCATTTCACTTTAGTCTCTTCCTCCATTTTCGGTGCTATCTCTCTCTCTTTCTGAAATTTTGTCTGCTTTTCTCAGATAGGGACATTTGTGTTGGCATTTAAGGACCTACCCAGATAATCCAGGATTATCTCATTTTAAAATCCTTAATTTAAGTGCATCTGCACAGACCTTTTTTTCAAATATGGTCACATTCACAGATTCTGGGCATTAGGAGATGGACTTATCTTTGGCTAGAAATTTATTTCATGACAGCTGTGTGTACATGTGTGTTTGGGGAAGGGGATTCCTTCTTCTTCCCTTCTCCCTTTCTCCTCTTTTTCTTCCGTTCTCCCTCTCCTCTTTTTCTTCCCTCCCTTCCTCTTCTCCCTCTCCCTTCTCTCCCTCCCTTTATCCTCCTTCTCTTTTTTCTTTTTTAACTTAAAACTTTAGCCTGTTAATAAGAGAGAAAACCCTAAGAGTTCCTAACCTGTAAGTAGCTCAGGGGATATTAAAATTTCATTTGAAGTATTTCATTCTTTGCATATTTGAAGGGAACTTTTCAGTTAAAACAGACTGTAAAATGATATTCCTCAAATCAGTTAAAATGACAACATTGTAAAGAATTAGCGTTGTAACTTAGGCATCCCTGATGAAAATGGGAGAAATGAAGATTTGAGTTTCTGAAAGTTTTTTTTTTTTTTTGAGACAGAGTCTCACTCTGTCAACCTGAGTACCTGGGTAGAGTGCCATAATGTCATAACTCACAGCAACCTCAAACCTTCAGCCTCCTGAGTAGCTGGGGCAATAGGCACCTGCCACAATGGCCATTTTTCTTTCTGTTTTTTTTAGTAGCAACAGGGTCTCGCTCTTGCTCAGGCTGGTCTCCAACTCCTGAGCTCAAGCAGTCCACCTGCTTTGGCCTTCAGAGTGCTAGGAGCCACTGCCTGTTGCCTGAAAGTTCTTTTTTATTTATTTATTTTTTTGAGACAGAGCCTCAAGCTGTTGCCCCTGGGTAGAGTGCTGTGGCATCACAGCTCACAGCAACCTCCAACTCCTGGGCTCTAGCGATTCTCCTGCCTCTGCCTCCCAAGTAACTGGGACTACAGGTACCCACTACAACACCTCGCTATTTTTTGGTTGCAGCCATCATTGTTGTTTTTTGGCGGGTCTGGGCTGGATTTGAACCTGCCAGCTCAAGTGTATGTGGCTGGCACTTGAGCCACAGGTGCCGAGCCTGGCCTGTAAGTTTTTAATGAACAAGTTTTATTTATTTACTTATTTTATTTTATTTTATTTTTTTGAAATTTAAAGAAAAAGTTTATTGAAGATCTGAAAAACAATTCCTAAAAGATCAACTTTCCAGAAAACTAGCTACACAATGCATTGCGTCTATCATGTTAAAACGTGCATTAGACACAAATACAAAAACCATGAAACAAGCCACCATTCTTCAACAATTTGAGCAAAGATAAAATGCCTAAGGAACAACATGGATGGTTTGCAAAGGGTGAGCTCTTTACTTTAAG
>CAUYRH010003424.1:0-26293 GCA_963574655.1 Perodicticus potto
AGCATCTCTCTCCCCACTTGAAATCTCTCCCACTACCAGGAGCTTTGGTGTTTTCTGTATTCTTTTCTGTAAATCAATTCTGTCTTACCACGGAGGGGTGGGGGGGGGAATAATGTAATGAAGAATAATAAAATACATAAAAATAAAAAAATAAAAATAAAGTGTTCAGACCCTTCCCAGACTTACTAAATCAGAATCTGCACTTCAGTATAATATATATATATTACATTATATATACTTTTACATGCACATAATATGTATTTATATATACAGTATATATTTGTATTTCACATATATGCATCCATGTATGATATACATTTTTATTATGTATTCATATATAAACATACATATATGCTATACATACACACATTTTCAAATACACGTATTAAAGGTTAAGAAATATTTTCGAGAATCATATGTAAAATTCTATGCATATTTTCCTGTAATAAAACAACCTTAGGATAAGATGAAGTATGAATTACACATAAAATGGTATACTTCGTATTGTTCTACCATAAGTTCAGACTGTCTATAAGTTTTCTATTATAAATAATTCTTTAATGAATAAATTAATCTATACTCTTTTTTACTTACATCTCTGAATATTTCCTTGGGATTCTTTGACATGAAAATACTCAAAGAAAGAACTTGACATTGTAAGATATGAGAGATGCACACTTCCAAAGTGTTTACTAGCAGTATTTTTTTCTGTGCCAATACCTACATAATTATTTATTTAATACAGATCTTTAATTAATGGGAGAATAACAATATCTTATGTTTATTTTAATTTGCATTTATTTTATTGCTAGGGAAGTTAAACTTTTTTTTGTTTTGTATTCTTCCTTTGTGAATTTTCTGTTCCATTTTCTTTCTCAATACATTGGGCCATTAGTAGTTTACTTGTCAATATTACAAGTCCTTTTATGTTAAAATATTATATCTCTTTCCATAAAAAAGAAAAGTTTTTATATCTGCATTTTACATTGGGATATGGTGCTTTTGACTTCTATGTAGTTAATAAAACCATCAACTTTTTCAATTGATTATAAGCTTAGAAAGTTTTTACCTATTCAGATACTCAAAAATAATAATCAAATGTTTTTTCATTTCTATAGTTTGTTATTTTCAATAAGGACAGATAAATATGGAATTTAAATTACCACATACAGGGTGGCACCTATGGCTCAAAGGAGTAGGGCGCCGGCCCCATATGCCGGAGGTAGTGAGTTCAAACCCAGCCCCGGCCAAAAACTGCAAAAAGAAACACTACCACGTACAACGGAATGAAGACCTAACATGTTTCTTGTTCCCAAATGACTTACCAATTAATCATTAACAAGTCTGACTACCTACCCCCCATAACCACTTTATGATGAAAAGCTCATAACCATTAAAAACACTGTGATTGTGTCTAATAATATTGGCAGACATTTTTTCTTTTTTCTTAGAAGTTTCTACTAATTCAAAGCTGTTCGTGGAAATGAAAAAAAAGAAATAAGAATATTTCCTAATTTGTGAAAAATATTAACTAAATCTTTTGGTGCAGTCTATAAATTGTCAAATATTTTAAGAAATTACTTTATGGCTTACACTTTCGCAGGTATTATGGTGATAGCAGAGACAATTTTAATATGCAGTGCTCAACCTCAAAAAGCCACTCAAGAGTCAAAGTATACCAAACATTTTGGTGTTAAGCCTGCTGGCTTTCAGGGATTTAAGGAAAACTAAAAACAGAGGGGGGCAATTAAATTCAAGAAAGGGAGGTGGAAAAGGGGGAGAAGGGGGTCAGTAAGCTCCCACCTAGCGGGTACAATGTAGGGGTATATGGCACACCTCCTGGGGGAAGCACTCAAATACAACTGGGCTTTTTCTAACAAATGTAAACAACATAACCTAATTGCATGTGCCCTTAGATTAATCTGAACTTTTTTTTTAAGTGAGTGATAGGAAGAAAAAAGTGAAGAAAGCTTTGTGAAAGGTTAGAGCTTTTCTAGTAGTTAGAAAGCACATTTCAGGTTTCAGTAACCACAGATACAAAGGCCCTCTGTAGGTATTTACGTTATTTAAGATCATTGCTTCTATATTTACTTTGATCACTTAAGCACATGTCACAGCTTTACAGTTTAAGAACCCTAGTTTTACAGAGCTCTGAGCACAGTGCTTGGCTGATTGCCATTGCTTATTGGATATTTGTTCAATAAAATTGTTTTTGATTTTTCATGCAAGCTCTCCTAAATATTGCTCCCTTCTGACAGACTACTACACAATACCCCTATGTCATAATTTAGAATAAAGGTGTCCTAAAATTTATGAGAGGTACCACTTTCCAGCCCCAGTGGCTACAAACTCTTAATAAGCACAGAAGCTGTTTTTCCTTCCTCCAAGCAAAATGTCATAAAAAGTAAGTGATAGTAAGTGACAGCAATTGTGACCCTATCTGTGGAAGTTTATGAGACCAATTTGAGGACAGATCGAGTTACAGTGTTATTTTAACACCTCATCAAAATTCTCGTCCAGACTTTTAGCAGTGACTTAAGACAAGCAGACTGGCCTGTTACCGTGAAGATCACTTCCAGCAACTTCCCCAGAACACAAAATTACCCTTTTCATTTAACCCTAGTTATTTTTCTCTCTCCTTGTGATGGAAGGAGTATATAAGAAAAGGGGGTCTCAGTGGGTCAGGGCAGGGAGGTAAAGGGTTGTGCCATCTTCTCTGCCCGTTCTGCTTCCAAACATCCAAGATTCCTGAACTGACTATGACATTACATTAGCAGAGAAACTTATGAAAAGGTCATGTCCAAAGACTTCATTTGATTTTCGTCAAACAGCTTGAGGACATTTAATAGCTACATTTTAATTTTGTGACTATTTCAAATAGCAATATATATGCAAAAATTAACCATATTTAAGCACCAAATGGCAATAAAGTATGCTGGCATAATGACATAATTACAGTCTTCATTTTCACCTCACATCGTTTTTATAAAGGTAATGCAAACCAGGGTGGATTTTCCTAAGAAAAGATCTGGCAGTTAAATTTTAGGAGTGAAATTCAGTATGAGAAAATGTTGTAAATGCAAAGAAAATATAGAATTATTCTTAAATTCTGTGTTTGTGGAGTAAATATACTCATTGTAAAGACTACACTACAAGATGTTCCATAATATATTATTTTTAAAAGAGGGAGAGAAAAAGAATGTTGTGTAGCTGCAATCTTCATGTTTATGACAGAAAAATTCAACGATGTTTGCAAACTATCTGGAGAATTACGCTTTCATGCAAATAAACAACTTAAGTAACCTAATTCAGCTGTGATGGATGTAAGGGCTGACAATTTAAAAAAAAAACTACTGGCAACGGTTGTAAAAATGCTTTTTCTGCAAGATTTATTCACCATATTGAATAAATACATTATACCTGTTAGGCTTAATTCTAAATTAAAATCTATACTTGATGACGTGGAGACTTTGATAAAGATATTCAAATATATAGAGTACAGTGCTTTTACCAAAGGACTCATGGGAGGAATGAGGTGGATGGTGATGCTAAATGCTCTCCTCACTCATGAACAAACAATGTTTTCCTTTCTAAATAAACTATGAAAATCTTATTTGTCTATCTGTATCAGTCACTCTCCAATTCAAAGATTAAAACAAGCCTATACATGATCACCACTGTCTGCATAAATTAACTCTCCTCTTGATATAAACAAAATGAAACCAAGTTTACTTACAGAAGTTAGTTTATACTCATGAAATCATTTTGAAGATTGGAATTCTGATTATTCTCATTTTTACAATTCTGGTTTTTATTAATAGTAAAGATTAATAGTAAAAATCTCTCAACCACAGGGGTGACGCCTGTGGCTCAAAGGAGTAGGGCTCCAGCCCCATATGCCAGAGGTGGCAGGTTCAAACCCAGCCCTGATCAAAAACTGCAAAAAAAAAAAAAAAAATTTCTCAATCATAAGAGAAAAAGTAGTTATGTACGGTCTTTTGGGTTTTCTTGTTTTGTTTTTGTTTTTTATATTTTTTTTACTTCCACAAGTCTATAATATTAGTATAAAGTTCAAGCAAAAAGAATGGGGGGAAAACAAGCCTCCTACTTTTGAGGGAAAAGCAGTAAGAGATAAAATTGCCAAACACAATCTATATTTAAAAATTTTTCTTTTAAAATTATTCCACCTCTAAATTTTAACAGTCTTTATGTAAAAAAAGACCTACTGTCACATCCACAATTTACAACATCTCTGGGTTACTTATATTTATTATAAAAATTGCATTTTTCCTAATACCTATATTTGTCAAAATGTTAAGATGAACTACCATTGCTCTGCATTTCTTCCTCTCCCAAAGTCTTCCTACCCCGATTCTCAAGTTTATCTCCTCGTGTCTTATCTTTACTCACTTGATACCTTCTATTTGAAAGTTTTCATCGATTCCCATGGATCCACCATCTAGGTAACCATTTACTCTCAAACTTCTATATTTGTCTCACACCTCTCTTAGAATTCAAGTGCCATTAGATATTGATATTCTGTCCTTCTGTGAGGGCTCGAAGGCACATCTAACACTAAGTGATCACACATACCCCAGAGAAACCCTCTTCCCATCTTTCTCCTGATTTAGGGTAGGCACAATCATCTCTACCCATATCCTTGAGATAGACAGACTGGGAATCAAAATATCTGGTATATTAAAACTGCTAAGTAGATCATAAACTCATCTTTCTCTTCTGGTATGGGCAATTAGAAAGCCATTTGTTTATCCTTCGTACTACCAGGAGAGTTCTCGTTTATAAAATCAAATATCCTACTTCTTTACTTAAAAACTCCTTAACAAGCTTCACTACCTTCCATTACAGGACAAATTCCTCAGTATTAAATGAGGAGAGAGATCTAGGCCTCAACTACATTTCATCTTCTACCATTTGCCCTACCTGCCTTGTTATTGCAACAACACTACCTCCTCTGCCTGGAATAAGTTCCCTCCCTTCCTTGTTCTTTTAGAATTATCTTACCACCTCCTATTCAACTGTGTTTTCTTACTTTATTTCCATAATACTAATAATATACTTAGATATAGGATAGTGGTCCCCAGCCTTTTTGGTGCCAGGGACCAGTTTAATGAAAGATAAATTTTCCCCTGTTGGAAGGGAGGGGGTTTTGACAGAGGCCAGCAGCTTTCCAGAGAGGCAGGGCTGTAAATACAGCTGAAGCTGCTTAGCTTGTTCATCAGCTGCTCCCCTTCTGCTATGCAGCTGGATTCCTAAGAAGCCACAGAATTCACAGGTCTGTGACACAGGTGTTGGGAACCGCAGCTATAGGGGGTATTAGATTATCTTGAAATTGCGTATCCTGATCTTCCTACTGCTCCTTAAGAGCAATACTTTGTCTTATTCTTCTATATATTTCTCGCATCCTGAATACTGCACAGCTGTCATGGGTTCAGAATAAATTCTGATGGAACATTTAAGCAATTGATTGAATAAATGAACCTGACCAGGCATTATGGAATAGAGTGAGGCCCTCTAAACACTTATATTCTTTTATTTTTCTTCTAGTATTACAAAACAAGCAAACAAAATAATTTTGAAATAATCAAGTTTAGAAATACTACAGAATGTGTATAGTATATGTATTTATGTACAAAGGCATATAGTTATTTCTGTATCTTTGGCTTGTCCCTATATGGACCAAGGTCATAGCTATCTTTTCCAGAGATAAAACTAATTGAAAATAAACCCTCAGATGTTTGCTGGGTTAAAGCTAATATCAAGCATAATTTCAACATGCCAGAAAACATAAAAAGCAGAAAGGTAGAACATACTCAATGATGTTTAAGAATTTGGGCCTCATGTCTGGGATTCATAATATTGATGAAACTATAAAGTTTTTAATGCCTTCAATATCATCTTTTTTTTTCTTCCTAGGATGAGCTCAGAGTTTCTATGAAAGGTATCCTACATTTATAAAACCTTAATGAAAAATGAGAGTGTAGATTCATGATTAATAATATTTGCAGAGCACTGCCAGATTCCCAAAACGAAACACCATTAAAAATTTAAAACTAAATAAAATAAAACAAAACACAAACCACAAACACCTTCTCCAGAACTCAGAAGATATAGATGTACTAACTAGGCCTTTGGTGCCTTGCATCGCAACTGAAGTGTTATTTTGACAAATCTGCCTCTTGCAGTTGGAAAATATTTGAATCTTTAACATCCTGAATGTACTTTATTCTGGAAGTAAGAGAAGTAAATATTTTATGCCTTTGCATGAGCTTGGATTTCTCAAGAGCACAAGTGTTTTGGTTAACGTGAACAACTCAACAACAAGGATGATTACCAGCAAGCACGGGCCGCATACAGACTAAATTCACAGCACTGTATAATTAACTAAGTATATACAGGTACCAAGCTTAACACTTGTTTTTCTGATCTCTTGAGGTTCACCAGCTAGAAGTAATATCAATATTAAAGTGTTCTAAAACATTAAAACAGATTGCAAGAGAATCACTTGTTGGGTTTGTCTTTAGAGAGTATATAAGGCTGCTATCTTGATGTCTTAATTTATCAAATGGGTATTAAATATTTAGTTAAGGGAAATTAGTAAGCACAAGATTAGTCTGATTTACTAACTATAGTTTTATAACAAATACAGAGAATTTTGTAAAGAAAGGGAGAAGCGAATGATTTTCTAATTCAACTGGACCCAGCCATCACTCATATTTAACAACTTGGTTGTTGTACTATTTGAAACAGAGAAAGCATATGTCAGGAAAGGATTTCTTTCTAAAGTATTTTAGTCAAAGTGGTCAGAATAAGACGAAGCAGGTTTTTTCAAATAATTAGATTTCAAAAGAAAGGGTGTTAGCCTTCATATGAAAGCTATAAATTAGCTCTATATTACAAACGTTTTATTTGAAGTTTATTTTCTTGGATACTAGCACAGCCATCCTAGCTTTCTTTTGGTTGCAATTTGAATGGAATATATTTTTAATGTTTTTTATTTTTAATCCATTTTCCTATGTGGATCTAAAAGTGGGTCATTTGTAGATGGCATATAGTTGGATCATGTGTTTTTATTTATTCTGCCATTATCTGTTTTGATTGAAGAGTTTTATCTACATACATTTAAAGGAATACTGATAAGGATGAGCTAACTCCTAACATTTTGCTTTTCATTTTCTATATACCTTGTATTCTTTTCTTCCTATTTTTTGTTAGTATTACTATGTTCTTTTTTGACTTTTGTAGTTCAATGTTCAAATTCCTTTCTCATTTCCTTTTGTGTGTATTTTATATCTTCTATGTGGCTACAAATAGGCCTGAAATCAGCTATTATGAAGCACTAATATAAACTCTCTAATATAAACTTATAGCAGCTTAACTTCAATAACACACAAAACTCTGCTTTTTTATGTTTCTGTCCTTGTCCCTTTTAGTTACTGTCACAAAATTATATCTTTATATATTTGGTGCTCAAAGACATAAATTAATAATTCATTTCAGGGCATTATTCTCCTAAGTTATATGGCAAACAAACTATGGAATAACAAATAAAATTAACAGTAATACTAGATTTTAGACTAATTTTTTAAACATATGACTCTTTTAAATTATGTGAAAACAAAAAGATCTGTAAATTATTAGTACAATAATGCTAGTTTTTATAATTGTCCAGATATTTACCTTTATTGAGATTTTTATGTCTTCATTGGCTTTAAGGGACTTTAGTGTCCTTTCATTGAACCCTATAAGGCTCAGTTGAACCTTTTTTGTAGGGCAAGTTTATAGTAACAGACTCCCTTAGATTTTGTCTGAGAATACCAACTTCTCCCTTACTTTTCAAGGACAGTTTTGCCAGATACAATGTTCTCGATTGGCAGATTTTCTTTCAGTAGTGTAAGTATATCAGCCCACTGCCTCTGGCCTAGAAAATTTCTGACAAGAAACCTGCTAATAGTTTCTTGTTGATAATCCCTTGAGTGTGACGAGCTGCTTCTACATTGCTACTTTGAGATTCTCTTTGTTTTTCAAAAGTTTGATTTTAATATGTCCTCAGGTGGGTCTCTTTGAGTTTATCTTCCTTGGAGCTCATTGAGTTTTTTTATTTTTACATTTATGCCTTTCACTAAATTTGGGTATGTTCTATTCTCTCTTCTCCATTCTTTCTCTCCTACCCTTGTGGGATTCCTACAATGCATACACTGGTCTGCTTGACAGGTCTCTTTGGCTCTGTTCTTTTTCCTCAAAATTTTTATCTGTATGTTTCTCAGACTTGATGACTTAAGTTGTCTTACCTTTGAATTCACTGATTCTTTTTTCCCTTCCTGCTCAAATTTGTCTTTGAATCCAGTGAATTTTAAATTTTAATTTTTGTAGCTCCAGATTTTCTCTTGGTTATAATTTTTAGGTTTTCTATCTCTACTGATATTTCTCTTCTGTTCATACATCATTTTTATTTCCTCCACATCTTCCTTTAGTTCTTTGAGCATCTCTTAAAGTTTCTGCCTAAGAGAGTGACATCAGCATGAAGGTAGAATAGGAGTTCACAGTGTTTACTCCTGCCCACAGAAAGTCCCACTATTAACTATCTGCAGATCAGAACACCTATTTACAAACTCAAAAGGTTAAAAATAAGACTGAGATACCCATGGGGACCACAGAACTGAATAAAACGTATATTAGAATGGTAAGAGGAGGGAAGGGGAGAAAGAGGGGAAGGGAGGGGGTGGGTCGATAGAGGGAGGGTTAGTAGGGGACCACACCTATGGAGTATATTGCAAGTACAAGTTGGATCTATCATGTGTAGAATACAAATGTCTTAATGCTGTAATTGGGTAAATGAGGTGAAGGCTATGTTGATTAGTAAGCACTCCAATTTGTACAAATAATCAATACATTGAATCCCATAATTACATAAATGTATTCATGATCTATATGAATGACTTAATAATGACTTAATGACAAATGACTTAATAAAAAAAAAAGAAGAAGAATGGTAAGAGGAATCATCTCACTTTGATTGCATTGCCTCTCCCCTTCTTCCAAGTTGGTACAGTGATACATGGTTTCTACAGCTGTAAAAGAGAAATAGAAAGGGACAATCATCTTCTCTAGTATTCCAAATGCTTAACAGGAAGCCCATTCTAGTCCCTTCTCCTGGGGAATGCAGTGGGTGATGACACACCTAGGCCACATGTGGTCAGAAAGAGCCCGGCATATTGTGCTGTCTGGTTTGGAGTATTAGCCAGTAGCCTTTCCCACTCACAAAAAACTGAGCTGATCACTCCCTGCAGCCTGGTGAGAAATTTAATCTGGCTTTAGTCCTTAGATAGCCTCTCCACCCAGGGATGTCCTCCTTTTGGATAAGTAAAGGGGCTAGACCTGCCCAGTCAGAATCCAAATAGCAGATAACACAGCCTCAAATCCTACGCTAGGGCCCACCTAAATAGGCAGGTGTTCAAAGACATTTCTGCCAGACAATTCTACCAGGTATAGCTGTTGGTTATTCCCATCCTGAAAAGTGCATCTTCCCAACTTTGGGGGCATGGCCCATTGCCAAGGTCAAATGCAGAATTCAAATAGTGGTGTCACCCAGCCGGCAAATATACTCTGTATTCCAACCTTCTCAGAGGCATTTCTAGCACACAGTCAGCATCTGCTCCTGTGTTCTCATGAGTTAGGGGAGAAATTTATTCATATCTGATGTAGGAACAAAATATAGAGAACTTAAGAACAAGCTCTACCTGCCTTGGGTCGTTGCCAGTAGGCCCATCCAGAATCAAAAGCTTGACCTAATACTGAAAATCTGTCCCTCCCAAGAACACCTGCAAAGGCCAGAAGAGGTGGCTGTCTTCTCAAATGTGCAAACATAAATGTAATTACACGAGAATTACAAAAAACCTGGGAATCATGACATATTTGAAAACAATGAAGAAAAATCTAACAACAGGCCCTAAAGAAATAGAGATCTATGAGATGACTGGAAAATAATTCAGAATAATTATGTTAGAGAAGTTCAGTGAATTATAAGAACACAGGATAGAAAATAAAATTTGAAACAAGATATAAACAAAATAAGAATTTTGACAAATAGAAATAATAAAAGCCAAATAAAAAGTCCTAGACATGAAGAACATGATGTTTTAATTGAGAAATTCATAAGGCTTCAACAGCGGCTGAAGCAGGGTTAGGGTTAGGGTGATTCTCCTGTGATTGAGCAGGAGAATCAATGAGCTCAAAGACCGAATGTTTGAAAAAGTATAGTAAGAGTAAAAAAAGAAAAAAGAATAAAACCTGTGGAAATTCTGCAACACCATCAAAAAGATCTAAATTTGCATAACAGAAGTATCTAAACTAGAAGAGAGAAAAGGAGCCAGAAAGTATATTTAAGAAATAAAAATGGCTGTCAATATAAAGGTACAGGAAGTGATGTAATCTCCAATCAAATGTAACCCAAAGGCAAAATACAGTAAATGGTCAACATCATTAATCGTCAGAGAAAGGCAAATTAAAACCACAATGAAATATCATCTCACGCCTATCAGAATGGTGACTATCAAAATATAAATGATAGCAAACAGAGGGTGAAGAGAGAAGAGCCCTTGTACACTGTTGGTAATGGGAATTATTAGTATAGCCATTACAGAAAATTGTATGAAGGTTTTTCAAAAAACTAAAAATAGAATTACCATATGATCCAGCAATCTCAATTCTGGGCATATTTCTTGCAGGCTCAAAATCAGTACGTTGAAGAGAAATTTGTACTCTCATGTTAATCACTTTTATTTACTACAGGCAAGATGTGCAATTAACTTCAATGTCAATCAATGGATAAAGAATATGTGGTAATACAAATGCAGGGGAATGCCATTCAGCCTTAAAAATAAGAAATTCCATCATGTATAACAACATGGATGAATCTAAAGGACATTTTGCTAAATGAAATAAACCAGGCACATAAAGACAAGTATCACATGGTTTTCATTTATATATGGAATCTAAAATAATGCCACTCATAGAAGCAGAGAGTAGATGGTTACAAGAGGATGAAGGTGGGGGGAAGGAGGAGATGCTGGTTAAAGGATACAAAGCTTCAGTTGGGAGGAATGAATGGTAAGTATTTGAGATGATGGTCGTGTTGATTCAGTCATTCGACAGAGGTAAATGTAGCAGAACATCACTTTGTACCCCATCAACACAGTATAATTTGTCAAAAAAACTTAGTCTTTAATATATCTTCCAACAGGTCTTTCTCAAGGACAATTTCTGTTGATCAATTTTTATTCTTTGAATGGATCCTGTTTCTACACCTTGTGATTTTTTTGGTTGAAAATTGGATATTTGAATAAAAATTCACTGGAAAATCATAGTCTACCTCTTCACTGAGTTTTGCTGGGATTTTTTAAAATTATACTTCTTGTTTTTGATTTTAATTTTTGTAGGTCATCTATGTGCCAAGCATCTGCCTGAATTGTATGTAAACTTAGTTTTCTTAGCTCTTTTATGAACCTTTCCCTGGGCATGTGTGGTCACTTTCTAATTTCCCCCATGTGTGCAGTTATTTTGGAATATTCCAAAGGGAAAAATAAAAATGAATGTAGAGGAATATGGGCGCCAGCCCTTTCACTCCCCTGGAAGTCACTTTGGCCAGAAGGAGAAGGGTTTGCAACAATGTGGAAGTTACAACAACCTCTTTGGCTTCATCTGTGATCAGATGCAGCAATCAGTGATCAGAAAGTAGATACCGAATATTTTGAAGACAGGTTCCTTTCTGCCCATGTGGCTCAAACAAGCTGTTCTAGGAACATGAGCACAGCTGTCAGCCATGTGACTGAGAGGTGGGATTGGGTAGCTGCTGCTGTGCTAACTGCTGAAATTGATACAATTTAATTGCCATCGACCTCATAAGACTTCCCCCAGAAGTGTCAAGCCGTCAATAGACTCTGGAGTTACAGAATAGTCTAAGTGGGTTGACAAGTTCCTGGACCTGTACTCCAACACCTCCTTAATATCCTCCTTTCCTCTCCTCTCCAGTTAATTTGAAATCTATCTACTTTATTCCTGATATAACAATATCATTTTATTTATAAAATGCAAAGTCTTTGACGTAGTAAATCCAAAAGGACATTGTATTGAAAAAATGGGCATTAATAGAAATTCGTCTCAAAAAGTAAAATTACAAGAATAACTCTTCCAAAGAAGATTGAGAGGTAGTTGAATATAGACGGTGACAAATAGACATTTTCCTACTGAGAAATGGCATTCAGTTACTGTTCTTGGCTTTTGATTTCAATGTACAACCTTTACAAGTGGCTCCTTTGGGTCATCAGGTTGCTGACACAGATGTTGAGATGCCTGACCTTTTTAGCTTGCCCTGGCTGGCCTGTCCTCTGCCTACACAATTGCCTGTGGGCTGCATCTAGGCCTCTACATCAGATTAATGATTCTTCTGATTCCAGGGAGTCCTCACTGAACTAAGTACCTCATAAATCCTCAGACCCACAACTGCTATTCATATTTCTTCATTCAAGTGAGACAGAACAAACCTCTTGTTATGAAGTTGTGTGTTTCTATCTTGACGTGGGTTTAATTGAGTAAGCAGATGAACCCACTTTAAAGTCTAGATAAATCATTTAAATCCTATTTAATATCCTGTTTAGGCTTCCTGGGAATTTCTACTTGGGGTACAGAACTGGAAGTCCTATAGAGTGGTTGATGTGGCTTATTCTCCTTAGATCATTGAAAAATGTACTATAGCCAATGAGTGAACCAAATGCCAAGATTTTAGATATTCAAATTCCTTCTAAACTTTTAGTACAATGATACTGCCAAGGATAGTGGCTTGAATATAGGCTGTTGATTCAAAGTGGGAAAAGAGGTGGTATTTTTAGCTCATATGCTTCTCAGAAGGACAGCCTGTGGGTGATAGAGCTAAGTAAGCAAAAAGATTGCTAGAGATTAAGGCAGGGGCAGGGGTTATGAGTTATCTGAAATATGGGGGAAAAGTCAGTGAAATTCAAAGCTCAAGTGAAAGTAGTTGAAAATTATAGTGGAAGGCTCAAGGCACGACAGGGAGAAACAGGGAATCAGGGCACTAATTCAGCACCCTGTATAGCTCTCTTGGAGATAATTCGTTTAGATCACATTCTGAACTTGACTGAGAATTTTTAACTTAACTCTAGGTTTATCACATAGCATACACTGTCTTTTAGAAACGCCTTTTAGCCTATTAAAGTAGGCTAACCTTTTTTTGGATAACAATTATTTTAATAGAGGTTGTATATAATTATTTTCACAGAAATTGTTGGTCTTTGACACCCTCCATGTCCTATGAAATTGAGAGAGTACTTAAAAATAATTTGTATTATGGGGAAGAGATCTACCTTATTCATTAGCACTTCATGTTTGTGGGACATCTTTCTCCTTGCCCAGTACCAGTCACTCAGGAAAAATTATAACTCTGACTATTCACAATTCCTCTATATAAATGTATATTTTATAGCCATGTTATTGAAGGTGCACATTTATTACTCACAACTTTTCAATCTCTACTTTCTATACCCTGGACTTTAATTAGTTCCAACACAAGAAAGTCAATACAGTCATGATGAGTGCTCAAAGGGAATAATTGTGAGACAGATAACAGATGACTCACTGCAAAGAATATAAATGATAGATGGCATGGTGCATAGTTTACTTAAATTTTGTCAGTGGTAGATTCGTCTTTTTAGAAGTGCATGTTATTATGGTTTTTTCCTGACATATTAAATTTTTGGAAAATAATTGAAACAACCACCAAATCACCAGTACAGCCTTAGTGCTGGTGTCCAAGTGGATCATGTCACTTCTATTAAATTCAGTATAGCAAAGTTTTAAAAAGATTATCCTGAATGTCAAGCAGACAAATGCTTTCAGACAAATGCTTACAAGTTCTTCCAATTCTGTCCTACTCGATACCCTTATCTAGAAAGGGTTGCTCCTTCTGAGTTAGGCTTTAAATGGACCATGTATGAGACTTCGAGTTATGAAGAGCAATGAGGACCTCAAAAAAATTATATTCAGATGTAATTGGGAGATTAATAGTAAGACAGATGAGAGATATAACAACAGGAGTAGACACATTTCAATGTGTTCCTTCTAGAAACATATTTTATTCTCTCCCCACAGCCTAGCAAACTTATACTTAAAAATCAGGACATATTAATAGTTTTGTTTCCAAATAATCATTTAGGAATGCCTCTCTGTGGGGCTGATGCTCATATACTCTTAGAGCCAGTCACTTTGCATGTAAATGTATAGGAAACAAAATTGAAGAATGCAGCTTTCTCTAACACACAAAATACGGAAGACTTGAAATTTTTAATTTATGTACTGGGAGACTCAGTAATCTATCCCTGGTTTATTTGGGAAGGTTATAATTATGGTGCAATAAAAGATGCAAAAGCTCTTAAGTTATATAAGTACCAGAAACCTCTTGTATTTTTTGCTATCTGGGTTTCCAAGGTGATGGGAGTGCAGGAAGAATCAGGAAGAGACTAGAAGACAAAATTTAATATTATGGCTAATCTTTCTTAGGATATTACCTGACTCTCATAGTAGCATAGATTTTTCAGGTTGGACTGGCATCTTTAACTTTTACCAATGCTTTAAAAAAAATGGGAAGCTAAAAATACTGGGAAGGTAAGTTCTGGTACCTATAACAAAATAGTTGAAAAGAATATTCAAGGGGTGCAAATTTGAGAATTTTATATCCCAGTTTTTACCACTGGTTAGTGGGTGTTATTAAGAAATAATTAACATAGAAATAATTATAAGGCATAGAACTTTTAAAAATGTGTTTATAAGTGGGTAACTCTCCTGTTTAGAATTCTGAAACCAGTATTTTTCCCATTTCTGTCAAGAAAGAAGTAGTGTATGAATCCCTCCAGACAGGGAAAAAAATAAAAAGATGTAGTGTATCAAAAGTAGATGAGAGGCTCATAACCTGAAACTGGTGCATTTGTTCAGATTTTTACATTAGCAAACAGAAATTGATTTTTAAAAATCGTTTGTCTTTAAGTCTAAACTGTAAGCACTTGTAGACAGAGATTAATCAATCTTATAGTTGATATATATTTTCTAATGCAAGGAAGTTATGAATCTGATTTCAATTTCTATAGCTAAAGAGGAAGATAAACAGATAATGGAATGGGGATATGAGAAAAAATGTGATTCCTCTTACCCAGTCAATGTGCACATATTCATCAATGCAATTCTGAAGAGAGATTTGTGATCAACCCTGAATTTTCACACTATATATTTACTGCGATTGTGTTAGTGTGTATGTACATATGCAGACTCAAAATGTCTTGTGTTCTCTATTGTTTACAGTGGATTTTATCATATGTGCAGTTTTTCTTACTTAATAACACTTGTTTTTACAAAGTCTTAACATAAAACATAGCTTTTTAAAAGGTTCGTAACCATATACACCCAAATAAAATTACTGTGGAAATCCTATTGCTCAGAAATGAAAGACAAAATCAACACAGCCTCTTGAAAATGATATTACCAATATATACCCACAGGGAAGATGTGATGATTCATGAACTAATATTCAGGTGCAAGAATTAGAATATAGAGTTAGTCCAAGAGCTTTGTCTTCAAGCTCTGAGATTCTTTCTTCTCCTTGGTTTAGACTTTTCCTGACGCTTTCCACTGTATTTTCAAATTCCTTTAATGACTCTTTTATTCCTTCAAGTTCTATCATATCCTTTATGTTGTCTGGCTCTCTAGTGACTTTTCCATTAATTTCCATAAGTTTTTTTTTTAGAGACAGAGTCTCACTTTATCGCCCTCGGTAGAGTGCCATGGCGTCACACAGCTCACAACAGCCTCCAACTCCTGGGCTTAGGCGATTCTCTTGCCTCAGCCTCCCAAGTAGCCATAAGCTTTTTTTTTTTTTTTTAATGGCTTCTTTTTGTTGGTTTTCATCTTTCTCTTTAATTCTATTTCTCTCATTTGCTATCTACATTCTGAAATCCATTTCTGCCATGTTAGCAACTTCCTTGTAGTTAGAGTTCACTGTTGCAGTTCTGCTCTGATCTCTTAGGGGTGTTCAACTGTTCTGTATGTATAAATTCATGAGCCTGTGGAAAGCTTGACGAGTAACAGAAGCCCCGATTCCTCAAAGAGACACATAGCATACAGCACGTGAACTAAAATACATTATGATATAAAATGTGGGGTTGTGTTAACTGGATGTTCCCTTCATGTCCCAGCAACTTTGTCATCTATTATGTGATAAGGTCCTGAGTATGGGTGGGGGAGCAGGAATAAGTGTCAAAGTTTATGCTTTCAAACTCATATAGGCAGACCTTTTTCTGAATTATAGAAGTAATTTAAGCCATGACAGTGAGGAAAATTGTGTGTCACTAAATTCTTAGGACTTATTTATAAGGCACCCACTGAGGTTACAGTATTGCTTGGGTCTCTCTTACTCAGTTCTATAGCACCTATGTTGGCTGAATATTTTCCCTGCCTGATCACTAATTTTGTTAAAAACAAATTCCTGTGTTTTCATCTGTCACACATCAGTATGGACATAAAGGCAATGTGTAGAAGTGTAGGATCAAGCCCTGTTTTAAATGGTTGTTTATCAGAAGGTGAATTAAATATAACAGACTAAATTTGTATATTGGGAGACTTGTATACAAAAGACAATAACCATGCCCAAATCTAAAACAGATGTCAAAAATCACTGCATATTCTAGTACATTTCTTGAGGGAAGACTGAAATTGTAACCTTGAGTAGTGGCCTTGACCACAACAGATGATACCAAGGCAAGACAGAACCTGCTACTAAAAACTTAAATCGTTTTCTTGCTCATTTTGCTCAGGTCTAAATGCCTGAGTCATCTTCATTCATGCCACTCATTTACTTCTCAGTTTCCTAAACAAGAGTGACAAGTCTAATTTTATTATCCTTACTTTAGCAAAATACCCACTGACATCTGTAAGGACAATGTGATCAAGTCTCTTGGCTGAAGAATGCATTTCCTCAGCCATAATGTCCCTAAGGCTTCTCAATAAAATGGAAATTCAAACTTTACTTTTAGTAAAAAATCACTGTGTTGCATTTCTAAAAATAAGTTTGGTTCAGAAAGAGCTCTCTGTAATGCTAGAGGGAGGCATTCTAGCTGACATTTATAGATAGTGGCAGTAGAGTCTCCTTATTGACATAGTCAACAGCCTGGTTTTAACTCTAGTCATGGGGAAAAATAAAGGTAAAGGATGAATGATCTGAAGTCCAGTGAGGACAGCAGAGAATGGCAGTGTGTGAAGGTCTACAGGTCATTTGGGCCAAACACAAATGCCTTCAGATTCTAGGTTAGCAGTGCACATGTGTAAAGTAGCAGTAAGCATACTCTAACGGAAGTTCTAGTGACTACAACACATTAACCACACACATCTTGACACCAGCCTTGGCTCTGTGACTCTGTATCTAAAATCTCTCCTTTTCTGTTGTCCCATATAAACAAATATACAAAATATACAATGATATACATCATTGGAGTCAGTCCCTGACTTTCTCCTTTGGGATACAACTGTTAAGCAGAATAATTTACATGTTATTGATGTACCACAAAAAGAGAAGAAAGAGAAAGTAATAGAAAGCAGAGTTAATTGCAAAAATACTTCCCAAGTTAGGGAAAGGAATTAAAAATATCAATCCAGGAGATAGATTAGTTAGTACTACAATTCAGTAAAGATGCCGAGTACCAAGTCAATAAACAAAACAAAGAACATTTCTATATGCTAACAGCGAATAGCAAGCTATCTGAAAGACAACAACAGCAACAACTGCACAAATATTTAAATACTTGAGAATAAATTTAACCAAGCATGTGAATGATTTCTACACTGAAAATTATAAAACACTGATGAAAGAAATCAAAAACACAAATAAATGAAAAGATATCCATGTTTAGGGACTGGAAGGATTAAATTATGAAAATGTTCGTAGTGCAAATGAGATCTTCAGATTCATTACAGTCTTTACCAAAATTGCATTGAAATAGGTGGAAAACAAAGTTTTTAAACCACAAGAAACTCCAAATAGCTAAAGAAGTCTTAAACAAACAGAACAAATCTAGAAGCATCACACCCCCAATTTCAAAATATCTTATAAAGTTATTGTAATTAAGAGTTTGACATTGTCATAAAAATGGACACACAAACCAATGGCACAGGACAGAAAACCTGAGTTTTCTCCAGGAGTTAATCCAACAAGTTATGGTCACTTGGTTATCAACAAGGTGCCAAGAACACGCTGTGTAGGAAGGACAGTATCTTTAATAAATTGTTTTGGGAAAACTGGATATCCACATTAACAGGAATAAAATCTAACTTTTATCTTGTGTACAGAAATGTAAGACCTGAGACTGTAATGCTCCTAGAAGAACACATTGGAGAAAATCTCTACAACATTGACCCAGACCATGATTTCTTGGATAAGACTCCACAAGCACCGGCAACAAAAGCAAAAGTAGATAAATGGTACTTCATCAAGCTAAAAAGATCCTTTACAGAAAAAAAAAGAGTGAACAAACAACCCCCCAAGTAGGAGAAAACATTTACAAACCACACACCTAAAAACATGCTAATATACAAAATACATAAGGAACTCAAACTACTCAACACCAAGAAAACAACCTCATTAAAAGATGGGCAAAGGACTTAGACATTTCTCAAAAGAAGATAGATCAATAGCCAAAACTTATGTGAAAAGATGCTCAACTTCTCCACTTGTCAGGGAAATGCAATATAAACCACAAAGAAATATCACCTCATACCAGGTAGGAGGGGTCTTATCAAAAACATTAAAAAACTGTTTGCCAAGGTGGCACCTGTGGCTCAAAGGAGTAGGGCACTGGCCCCATATGCCAGAGGAGGTGGGTTCAAACCTAGCCCTGGCCAAAAACTGCAAAAAAAAAACCTATTTGCTAAAATAAAAGGCATATTTAACACGTTATGCATATGTATATAAAAGGAAAATTACCCCAAAGTACAAGTATTAAATTAACTGTAAAGCTTTTTGTCTAGAGACATTATAAATATGTGCTTCTGTACACTGTAGATTTTCAAAATGGCGGTTTTCCATAAAAACAAAAATTTGATTTCTAAACAGACATTCAATTACCATACAACTTGGCAAAAATCCAGCAAAAATCAATGGCTGAGCAAACCTAATGCACACTGAACCAATATGGGAAATGTAAACAAAGTGTGTACGCAAAGATCCACATAGAACCTACTTTTAGTGTTTGAAATGACTGAAGTGCAAGTTACATAAGTTCTAGAGAGTTAATAGCCACATTAAAATAACACCTAACATCTCTAAATTTCTTATACTTTGATAAGATTCCAGCATGGAAACAAAGATTTATAATAATTCTGCATGATTTCATGAAAGGTCAGTTGGTACAAATGATAAGTATATTGGTGACAGCTTTACTGAGATATAATTGGTATACAAAATGACTACATATGTTTAATACATAGATAGCCATCAATCTGGGTACATGCATATATCCATTATACTATCACCATAATTAAAATAATATATACATCACTTCCAAAATTCTGTGTCCCTACCTTTTATGTATGTGGTAAGTGTCCATGACGTGATCCTCTTGGCAAGTGAGCAATCTGTTTAAGAGCACCATATGGGGTTAACTATAGGCACTGTGTTCCATAGCACTTATCTTGAATGACTGAAATTCTGTAATATTGAACAATCAGTCACTCCCCATTCTTCTCTACCTTTGTTCCCTGGTAGCCAACATTCCAGTCTCCTCTTCCATGAGTTTCGCTATTTTAGATGCCTTCTATACATGTAAACATACCTTATTTGTCT
The DNA here is from genome assembly GCA_963574655.1 of Perodicticus potto. NCBI lineage: Eukaryota > Metazoa > Chordata > Mammalia > Primates > Lorisidae > Perodicticus > Perodicticus potto. The sequence goes on from CAUYRH010003424.1 coordinate 19,913, forward strand.
TTTTTAAATTTTATTTATTATTTTTTATTAAGTCAAATACACATAGATCATGAATACACTTATGCATATGTGGGGTACAATGTGTTGATTTTTTTTTAATACAATCTGACGTGGTTACATCGAATCATTCAACATAACTTTCACCTCATTTACTTGATTATTGTGTTAAGACATTTATGTTGTGCCCTTGACAGATTTGACTTGTACCCTTGCAATATTCTCCATAGGTGTGGTCCCTCCTTTTACCCTCCCTCTATCAAACATCCCCTCTCCCTTCCCACTCCATTTCTCTCCTTCATCCTGGGCTACAGTTGTGTTCTATCTTTCATAACAAAGTGTGAGTAAATATAAGTAGGTTTCATAGAAGTACTGAGTACATTGGATACTTTTCCTTCCCTTCTTGAGATATGTTACTCAGGAGAATATGTTCCAGGACCCTCCATATAAACATACAGAACATAAAGGCTCCATCTTTTTTTAAGGCTGCATAGTATTCCATAGTATACATATACCACAATTTATTAATCCATTCATGGGTTGATGGGCACTTGGGCTTATTTCTGTTAGAGTACTGTGTTCCAGGTTTGTCCATGCTATCTCAAATGGTAAGATTTTCTTCTTTTAAGGCTGAATAATGCATATACTGGGAACTGATAATAATCTCAAATGCCTTTACCCTCAAAAAACTAAATCTCAAAAATATAATTCTGGAAAAAATAATTTTAAAGTCTCTAAAAGATATCTACTAACATTCTTGAAAGGTAATTTGGTAAACATATAAAACATGATAGAACATTTTATCAGCCACTTTACACAATAAAATTGGCAATAACATGCATGTGCTTGCAGGCATAAATAGTGGGTTGTTTCCACATCTTGCCATTTGTGAATAACAGTGTTGTGAACATGGAACTTATCTCTTCAAGATCATAATTCCATAATTCCTTCCAAAAGTAGGATTACTATTTCACATGTTGGTTCTATTTTTAATTTTTTGAGGAAGTTCCTATTTTATATTCCTGTCAACAGTGTACAAGGTTCCAATTTCATCAAATCCTTACTAATCCTCTTTTTTCTTATAATAGCCATCCTGACAGGTGATATCTCACTGAGGTTTTGATTTGCATTTTCATGATGCTTAGTGATGCTGGGCACATTTTCATATACCTGATGGCCTTTAGAGGGTCTTCTTTGGGGATATGTTGATTCAAGTCCTTTGCCTATTTTTTAATTGGGTTATTTGAATTTTTTGTTACTGAGTTGTAAAAGCTCCTTTTATAACTTGAATATTAATTTTTTAGCAGATAAATGGTTTGTAGGTATTTCCTCCCATTTCATAAGTTACCTTTTTACTCTTTTGATTATTTCCTTTGTGGTACAAAAGTTTTTTTAGTGTTTACATAGTCATACTCATACTCTTATTGCCAATGCTCTCTGTCATATCCAAAAGTAATTGTTCAGATCAATGTCAAAAAGCTTTTGGACCTGAAAGAGTAAAACTCCTAAAAGAAAACATTGTATATATACATAAGTATGTTTCAAGTGTTGAACAGAAAGAATCTTTTGCTCAACATCTAAATATTTTGACGTAACCCCGATCTTAGACATTATAATTATATCAAGATTGTGACCTGGTAAAAACTGCTTTCCAATACTATCCTGGAAGCTTCCTTGGATTTATTTGCCAATTCACTATGTATACCAATAAGAATAATAAATTAGTCACCACATTAGAGGTAATATTAATAGCATGGGCACCCCAGTCTTATTGGCCACAAAAGTTATTTCTGTAGCCATCAAAATCTTTAAAGAACAGCCACATTTGAGGATGATGGGGCTCCAAATACCAAAGTTGCCTCCTGATAAAAGCTTCACACCACTTTTGTCTTGTGAACCATATTGCATCTTTGGATTTCATTCTACCACCAGTTAACCTCAGAAAGCAACCACGGAAGCCCTGCCAAGACCTGGAACATAACATCAATGCAACAGCCAGATTCTTTACAAAACTTACTTCTTTACCAGACTTACCCAGTCATCAATAATCAGATTGGATGGTAGGACACCATCACTTCAAAATGCCATGGAGGGTTTCTTTCTCCATGAAGGAAGTGTTATAATTTTTTTCATACTTTCTTACTATTGATGTAACTCTTTACTTCTTAAGTTTCTCCAGTCTTCTTATGGTTTTATAGGTCAGATTACATATAAGACATATTGTGTTCTTGTATCTCATTTCCATAGGGACTGAACACTTTATCTGAGCCATCCTAATTCAGTTAAAAGGAAATTCAATAGAGTTCTGAAAGTATTTTAAAAATTGAATACTGAAATGATGAAAAGAAACTGAAGTTGAATTCAAAATACTCTGCTTGAAATTGTCAGTGCTTCAAGTATGAAGTTGGGAGTAACAGTGGGGAAAATGAACCTCAGAACGAGTAGCAATGACCTTTAGATCCAGCTAAGGCAGCAGAAAGGCCACACGCTGCAGTTTACCCCCATCCAGGTCTGAACACTTGTAAATGTTCTGCACATTTCAACCCAGCACTTTGTGTTTCTCTTACGGGGGAATCTTGGTAGACTAGTGATGGATTTCTACAGTTCATTTGTCTCCATAGAGGTCATGTTGTGCTTGGCAGTCATCTCTATGCTCCCAGAAACTCCATAAATGTGACCAAGAACATGATATAAAATGTGTGTGCTCACTGAAGATCATGGTCTAACCACACAGCTGGTCTCTAGGTAGCAGCACTACAGGTGGTGGCATGGAGTAATGGACTCCTCCATTAATGTACAGCTCCAAGGTGGACATGGTTCTGAGCTGGTCCACAGCAGGGGGAGCCAATACACATGCAAAACTTAAAGTTAGTTTTTTTTAAAAACAAATCTGGGACAGAAAGGTTCAAAACCATGTCTGTGAAGAAAAACCTTCTGAACTTAACCTACTTAGCCAAGACAATAGATCTGATGGATAGAAGTGGATGCTGTGTGCATTTTACAAGGAAAAGCATAAGGGTGTGCATGGGGTTGGGCAGTGGGTCTGTTAGTTTTCTTTCAAGATTACTATAACCTCTATGTTTCCAAGGGGTATACCAGAACCCCCAGTCCTTTAGTTTAAAAAATAAGAAAGGGCTAGTAAGAGTCAAAGCCTAGATACTCACTCAGGTCTAAACTTTCCTAAATATCTCACTTCCTTCTTACTAATTGCAATATGATTATGAAATATGGCAAGCTCTAGAGGCCATTCTAAAAGCAGTAGACCCAATTCCTTATACCATCAGTACAGAAAAAATAAATCAGTGTCTGTCTTTAACTTTGGAGCATCTGTCCCACTTACTGACTCCCAGGAGAAAATGTCAGTCTTCATGCCATCATATGGCCTTTCCACATTGGGATTATAGAGTTTCTGCTCCAAAATGCTGCTTTCAGCAATCAGAGGGCTCCAGTCAATGGAATTCTTATTTTTAGCAATGCTGCATTCTCTCCATTCTAAAAATAATCCCTGATAGTTCTCATCACCTAAAAGCCCCTTGAGTATTAAATGCACAAAAATGTACATCTTTCAAATTATAGGATCTGACTAGGAAATTGTAACATGGGTATTAAATTCTAGGGATTGAAAATAAATGAGATGACTTGCATAATATTTTTAGCTCTTTGGACATAAACTGCTATATATATCCAAGGCACAGTAAAATACCAGGAAAAAAAGGATTGGGTGGGTGGGAGCTTAAACTATCTATCATGCAGGAAAGCAAGTCCTCTCACAGGTTTTAAGTCACATTTGGTAAGGGGCAATTATGAATCTTCATTTTAAAGGACCTATGGTCTGGGGGTTGCCCAAGCTTTTCCTTGTGTCCTTAACACAGCCTTTGTCTATGGATCTAATTCTATTAAGAAAGGGGGAAGGAAAACACTCATTTTCCCTATATGTTAATTATTAGAGTTTCCCAAACCAGCAAGGGAGTCAAAGGTCATAAGTAATTTCTCTTCTTCAGCAAGTCTTATTCCTCTTCGATATTCACATTTGTTGTTTCTGTCTTCTTTAAAGTAGTATCTATACTGACTGCTAGAACTCAAGGGCCTCTTCCATACTTCCACCTCAACCCAAATACTCTTTCTACTCATTGGCAGATGACAAAGGTGTAAGGGTATTTTCATAAATACCCCTCCTTCTCACTTCTTCATACTAACCTCACAAATGCCACACTTGCCTTGGTTCTTTAGAGCACCTTGCCAGACCCCACTTCAAAAGTGAATATTATAACCTTCACGGCAGTAGCTGACACCTGTTGTTTACATCCAGTGCACTGAGTCTTCACAGTCCCAGCTAAAATAGTATCGTCAGCAATGTTATTCTCTTGCATCTTCCCATTTGTTCCTCAAAGAGATGGACCAAGGTCGCCTGCTATTAGATCATTTCCAAATGGGGCAGATGTATTTTAGGAAGCATGGTCACTGAACCATATGAGACTGGAAGTGTAGACATCCTGCTATTCCCCCACCAGAGAGAATGTGACAACCCCACCACCCTCCAGAGCTGCACCTCCTTCATCTCTGTCCTTGTGTTTTGCTCTGGGGAAGTAGGTAGACAGATATGTAGCTGTTTGAAGCTACTGAGATTTGGTGATTCTAATTTTGATAGTTTATAAACTCTAGTTTATAAACTTTATCATCAGTCATGATTTATCAGTCCCTTTGTAATCTTAGCTTTTTCCATTTCAAAAGTACAACCTTATACAAAAACTGCTTTCGTGTGCTTATTTCCCACTTTCCAGAATTTCAGTTCCAACATTCTTGAAATTCAGGACATTCCTATGAGGATCCTACTTATAAATATTTTAAAAATCAGTCCCATCACAACCTCTAAATTAAATTTGAGACCTGGGAATATGGGAGTCAGACATTAACATTTCCAAATGAAGTAGTTAGAAAGAAAAGTATATGCAATATAGTTGAGACGGAAATATATCTCAAGGTACAAAAGTACAGAAGGTACAAAATGTGTTTATAGCTTTACAATTAAACAGAGTGAAGAAAAGGCCCACAGAGTTCCTGGTTGGTAATGTGCAAAAATGAAAAATAATTAGATAACAATTAGCATGTCTAATTTAAGATATATATATCTTAAATGTCACTTTCATTCTTTTAAATAAATGGGATATTATTACTTTTGCATTTTAGTGGAAAAAAAAATTAAAGGACATTGTTAACCTGTCTATAAGCACTCTGGTTATTTATTGCCATATAAGAAATCATCCCTAACCTTAGTGGTTTAAACCATCAGGAGTCATGTTATTGTCTCTCAGAGTTTTGTGGATTAGGAAATTGGGAGGGCCTACACTAGGCTATTTTGGCTCAGGGAATATCACTGAACCCGCTGTAAGACAGCGGCTGGAGCTAGAAGAATGGATAGTTAGAAGTTCTTAGAGCTGACCAAGCCTCTCCCCTACCATTACATAGTCTCAGAACTTCTCAATTTTGTCTGTTCATGTGAGTAAATTTGGACTTCCTTAGACCCTGGTGACCTCAAGGTAGATGGACTGCTTAAAAGGGAGGTTGAACTAGCCTCAGTAGCTGCAAGCCATTTTTTCTACAATACTCACATGGCTTCCAGGATTTAAAGCAGTGGTTCTCAACCTTCCGAATGCCACGACCCTTTAATACACTTCCTCATGTTGTGGTGACCCCCAACTGTAAAATTATTTTCATTGCTACTTTAAGGGTCATGTATACCTGTTATTGGTGAGTTAAACTTAAGACATGAAACTATAAAGATTCTTGGACAGAGTGCAGGAGAAACACTTGAAGAAATTGGCCTGGGAGAATACTTTATGAGGAGCACTCCCCAAGCAATTGAAGCAACACCAAAAATACATTATTGGGATCTGATCAAACTAAAAATCTTCAGCATAGCCAAGAACACAGTAAGTAAAGCAAGTAGACAACCCTCAGAATGAGAGAGGATATTTGCAGATTATGCTTCTAACAAAGGTTTGATAACCAGAATCCATGAGAACTCAATCTTATTCATAAGAAAAGAATAAGTAATCCCATTTCATTGTGGGCAAAGGATTTGAACAGAAGCTTCTCTGAAGATGATAGGCACATGGCCTACAGACACATGAAAAAATGCTCATTATCATTAATCTTCAGAGAAATGCAAATCAAAACCACTTTGAGATATCATCTAACTCCCATGGCTCATATAACAAAATCCCAAAACTACAGATGTTGGCATGGATGTGGAGAAAAGGGAACACTTCTGCACTGCTGGTGGGAGTGCAAGCTAATACGTCCCTTTTGGAAAGAAGTATGGAGAATACTCAGGGATCTAAAGTAGACCTGCCATTTGATCCTGCAATTCCTCTACTAGGTGTA
>CAUYRH010003425.1:0-28545 GCA_963574655.1 Perodicticus potto
TGATGCTGCTCTTTCTAGTGTTAACTATAGAAGCTGACCACTGAGAAGCTCTAGACTGAAACTTGCCCTCAATGAAAATTTCAACAGTAAAAGAAAAAAATTAAACTTTCTGGAGTAGAGGGGCAAGATGGCCGACTGGAAACAGCTTCCGATAGAGGTTCCTGTCCAAAAGGAAAAATAACTTCCAGAAACTGCCCAGCTCCAGCTCCCATTGTGTTCCACTGTACTGATGACGGTCAGGTCGCTGAAGCCAGGGTGACGTGTCCTTTCCTTCCTGTGTGCTCAGTCATTGCATTCTGTGTTCAATAAACTGTTATTGTTCTGACATTTATTAAAAGTTCACATCCAAACTTTGTCTCCTTCATCTAATGCACCTGTCACTCCTAAGATCTGAGTCCCAACGTTTTCTGTGTTTCTGTGGTTTACGTCATGTGAATACAGAATTATCTTACAGAAGGCTAGTCAAAGACACTTTCATCAGAACTTTACACCCTTTTGGTTATTTCTCTCTGATAAATTTAAACATGCTTTTGCTTTCCTTTCCTTAAAGCTAAATGGAAATTAAATGAGGATTTTGTCCTTCACACATCTAAGAATTTCTCAGAAGGAAACCAGGGACTAACCAAACAACCTCCATGGATTATTTTCAATAAACAGTCCAAATATCTGTCCACCAGCTCTGCATACAACATGGGCCTGGAAAATGCGAAGTTAAATGAGTCTGTAAAAGTAAGTTTTAATAAACAATCCAAGTTAGGAATTTCCAAAGAAATCCAAGAAATTTCCAAAAGGTAATAGTATCCAACTATGAAGACACTTCTCCAAGAAGAGTAAAAATTTATTTTTAAATTTATTTTGTCAAAGTGAGAGCTGTGAACTGTCTCCCAGGAGACGACGGGCCCACCAGGAGGCCTTCTTCATCTTTTAGTTGGACTGGCTGGCCTGTGCCATGCTAAAATCCCAGCAGTAAGATGACAAGGGTCCTCTGGTCCACCAAATCAGCAAAAGAATGAAACAAGTGAGACAGAATGAGGATTAGAAGAGAAGAAAATGAACTTGAATTACCAAAAAAAGTGAAAGTTACTGTCATTCATTTGATACCATTTATTTCTTAAAAGAGCAATGACAAGGTTGGACATGGGGGCTCATGCCTGAAATCCCAGCACCTGAGATCCTGAGATGGACAGATTGCATTGCCTGAGCTCATGGGTTCAAGACCAGCCTGAGCAAGAGCTAGACTCTGTCACGAAAAAAATAGCTGGGCATTGTGGCGGGCACCTGTAGCCCCAGTTACTGGGAGGCTGAGGCAAGAGAATTGCTTAAGCCCAAGAAGTTTGAGATTGCTGTGAGCTGTGACACCACACCAATGTTGACAAAGTGAGACTCTATGTCAAAAAAAGAAAAGAAATGACAAAAGCAAAACAAAACAAAAGAACAACCTTAGCTTTAAGGTAGCACTTACAAAGGGTGTCAGTGGGCAGGCTATAAAACACCAGCAAAGCTTGTGACCCCACAGGCGTCCCCTGTGGGACAGAGCTGTAGTGCCCAAATTATCTTCAACTGGCACATGGTGGGCAGGCATTAAAACAGAGTGATGGCTGAAGCTCTGTTATTTGTTCGTCTTACAGAGTCTGAAAAGCCATAAAACCCTGCACTGGTGGAGGTACATGTCTCACACAATTAGTTCCAATTGTCTGATAGCAAATCTGATTTCTCTGCAGTTTAATAATCAGAAAGCCTGGAACTCAGATGGAAGTTGCGTCTCCAGAAGCAACTGGGATGTGGCTTTCCAGGCAGATGCGTGATGACCGGACTGCACCGGGGGAACAGTGTCAGAGACATAAACCTGCAATCAGGACATGAGACCACAAACAAATGTCACAGATCGAGTATAAACGTGAGACTCTGTGCACTGTTGGGTGGTAATTACATTCTTGATCTAAGTAAGAGAAAGTGCTATTTCATCCCTCAGGTGCCTCGCCCGGGATTCTTTCATAAGTAGAAGATGCTGCTTAGAGAGCAAGCTAGTCTCGGGAGTTTGTAAAATATGCAGAAAGAAAAGGTATGTGCTGCTGGGAAGGGAAGGCTTCATTGTGATTCTAAGTGCAGTTATTTTCCCACTGTGTTTTCGCAATGGCCAAAACTAATAAACGTGTAAGGCCCATTTATGAGCAGCCTGTAAATCACAGGAGTGTGAAGAAGGCAAACATTGTAGACCAGGATTGTCCTAAGATTCTTATAGATGCAGAAACTTACATCTGAACGAGGTCACACTACTGGTAGGTGGCAAGATTTGGTTAACACTAACTCTCCTGAATCTCCTGGAACCCCCGTGCACTCACCAGCTGTTTAAGAACACAGTGAAACAAAATCTATAAATGCATTGGATTAGATCTCCTAGATAGAGTAAAAAGCAGGAATTGGGAAAATAATCCCTACCATAAAAATTATTTTAGGGTCCTGCAGTGACGGGGCCATCCACCCTGCCCAGTTTTCTGTACATACACATATAGATACATGTATACATGTTCATGTGTGTAACATACAGACACACACAGATATTCTCAAACACACGCAGAGTATTAAAATGCCCCTGTTCCTTCCTGTCGCCTGGGAACTAGCTTATTTTGAGGATTTAAAGCAACAGGAGATTCCATTTAGGAAACTCTGACCATTTGAAAGTTCATTTCACTGAAACAGAATCTGTCTCCTGCTGGCTCCGGCACTGACCCGCAGGGCCTGTGAGAGCACAGCCAGCCCCGTGCCGTGTGTCAGCAGCCTTCACAGCTGTGCAGACCACTCTCGGGATCACTGAATCTCCAGGGCAGATTTTTCTGATGCTCTAGCCCTTCCCTGTAGCGTGTTTACTGCTCTCTGGGTGAGCTCCACCCCCTTCTCTTCTGACACCACAACGTCCAGTAAGGAGAGGAGTGCAAATGACGAGGGGATGTGGCCAGTGGAACCAGGACGACAATCCCTTTATCAACGGAGCTATCTCATGGTGCTGTTTGCTGGCTACAATAAGCACACAGTTTTGTTTTCTTTTGGTTTTTTAAGACTGTCTATTTGCATTTTGCTTGTGCTTTGGGGTGTTTAGAAAATAGTACAACTGTGTATGCACACTCACCCACATACCTCTGTGCAGTTCCACTGGGCCACTGTTTTTTCACTCTGTTCACTTTCACAGCAATGACTTAGACACTGAGACAAGCATCACCGTCACCACAGCCACCAGGGTTGCCACTGTCACTACCTCAGCTACGGAGTCGCTCTATATTGGGCTTTTTTCTCATTGTCTTATTAAATCTTCCCAAAATATTGCTCCTTGGCTTAATGGCATCTCATAACGAAGGTCTCATTGCTTCTGCGTTCACGCAAATTATGGTAAGTGTTGAGTGGGGCAAAGTCTTCCCAGAGTTCTCTGTGAGAATTATTGTAAGTTCCTGTTGGTACACTACGTCTGCATGATGAAAGCCTCACGTGCAGTCCCGCAGGCTTTTCCCTGCTATGTGTGCTGTATGCAATGCACTTTGTACAAGAGTGGATTGTTGCAAGACCCCATTCTCCTTTTCCCTTAATAACTGATGCACTATGAAGGGTCACGGATGCTGAGATGGTTTTATACACCTTTCTAAAAAAGGGGGGAGGGGCATGATCTCAAACTCGGTCTGATGTTGCGTCTTACCTCTGGATGGAGAGAACAGGCAGAATGTTGAGATAAGGAAGAGTTCCCATTGTGACCACATCTACTTCCCTCTGTACGAGGCATGTTGTCCCTGCCTCAGTCCTTGGGGTCGGGGGGCACAGACAGTCACATGCAGCCAGGGCAGACTTCTGAGGGGCTGGGCCTCCCACGTGAAAGGCAAGTAAAGGCCAGGACAGTGGGAAAGGGGCAGGGACAATATAAGGATGTGGTCAGAGCTCTGATCTTGTGACCTGGGTGGGAACTCTGAGAGGACTGTTCAGTGTACGAGGCATCTCCAGGGTCATCTCCAGAAGAAAGAGAGGATCTGAGAAAATGCACTCTGAGCTGGAGTCCCAAAAGTCTGAAGGAGATAGTAGCAAAGAGAAATGGGTGGGAAAAGTGGGACAATAACAGCAATAGCGGCCAAGGCTTAGTCAGCCCAGGGCAGTAACATGGAAATGTCCAGTGTGTGTGCCATTGTGTATGACTGTGTGCAAGTGTGAGTGTGTGTGTACACACACGTGTACAAACGTGTGTGTAGGAGTGTGAGAGCGTAACTGTGTGTCAGAGTGTATACAAGTGTGAGTGCACATGAGTGTGTGTGAAAATGTGTGAGTGCAAGTGTGTGTGCACATGTGTGAGTGTGTGTGTGAGGAACAAAATGGGTCGGGTTGCCACGTGTTGAATCAGGATCAAGACTGTAATACATGAGGTTTGGACACCTGTGTCTACAGAGATATCTGTAATTAGTTAAAATGCCTAAAGTAAGCTATTTAGTGAAATGTGAATTTACCTAACTCATGCTGTGATTTAATTATTCTTTGGTAATTGCTTTAACTCTGAAATGCCAACATGGAGCTCTACGTAGTAATTATCTAAAGTAGCTGTACCTGGGGCCAGGTGAGCCTTGCTGATCATCGCCTTGCCCAGGCGAGAGCCCATCACGGTCCCAGTGGTCCTCTGCACGTCCGCTGACAGACACCTGCCAGCAGGTTGCCTGCAGTAACAGGCCTCCCAGCAGGGAAACAGAGTGTGCGCACTGTCCCTCAGCAGGCCTCAGGCCGCTGACCTGCTGCTGAGCTGGGGAGTCACCAGTGGCAGAGCAGCCTGCAGGGGCCTCGGTCCCGGCCAGCCCTGCATTCTGTAGGCGTGAAATGGGCAGCAGTTTCCTGAAACTAGGAGAACTTAAATATGCCCAAGGAACCACTGATTCAATACTTTTGGAATTATTCACAGTCATATGATAGTCTTAAGTGGCTTTGCTCACCCAACACAACCATACAAAATGATTTTTACTGTGAAAAGAAATCACAGATAACAAAATAATTTAATATTGTCTTATATATTTTATGTTGTTTTTTACTTCTTAAAAAAATAGGTTTTATCTGATCTTTTCTGAGCATGAAATTTAATATATTCTATCAAATAAATGTTATTGAATTAGTAAATAGCATTTTAATGTTTTTGTAAATAACTTTTCTTGTGTGACCACACTTACTATTTTTTAAAAAATATAAACCCAACAAAATCAATACCTACAAATCAGTAGCCTTCATATATGCCAACAATAGTCAGCTGAGAATAAAATCAAAGACTCTATTCCTTTTACAATAGCATCAAAGAAGATGAACTACCTGGAAATGTATATAACAAAGGATATGAAAGAACTCTATAAGAAGAACTATTAAACTTTGAGAAAAGAAATAGCAGAAGATGTCAACAAATAGAAGAACATACCATACTCATGGCTGGGAAGAATCAACATTGTTAAAATGTCCATACTACCCAAAGCAATCTACAGATTTAATGGAGTCCCCATCAAAGCACCAATGTCATACTTTAAAGAACTTGAAAAAATAGTACTTTGATTCATATGGAACCAGAAAAAAACCCTAAATAGCAAATTCCATTCTTTGAAATAAAAACAAATCTGGAGGTGTCAGGTTGCCAGATTTCAGGTTATACTAAAAGTCTATACTGATCACAACCACATGGTACTGGCACAAGAATAGAGAATCTAGAGATGAACCCAGCCACATATTGTCATTTGATCTTTGACAAGCCTAACAAAAACATACGCAGGGGAAAAGACTCTTTATTTAACAAACGGTGCTGCGAATACTGGTGATCCACTCGTAGAAGACTGAAACTGGACCTACACCTCTCACCATTAACAAAAGTTGATTCTCTCTGGGTAAAATATTTAAATTTAAGACAGGAAACAATAAAAAGTTCTAGAAAAGTGTGTGTGAAAAACGCTTTAAGATACTGACCTGGGAAAACTTTATGAGGAAGACCATCCCCAGAATTTGCAGCAACACCAAAAATAAATAACTTTGATCAAGCTAAGAAGCTTTGCACAGCTAAGGGTACCACAAACAAAGCAAATAGATAACCTTTGGAATGGGAGAAGATTTTTGCATGTTATGAATCTAACAAAGGCCTGATTCTAGAATCTACAGAGAATTCAAATTAAACAATAAGAAATGAGCAAATAACCCCCTCCGTAAGTGGGCAAGAGACTTGAACAGAAACTTCTCTGAAGATGACAGACTAATGACCAACAAACACATGAAAAAATGTTCATCATCTTTAATCATCAGAGAAATGCAAATTAAAACCACCCAGAGATCTCACCTAACTTCAGTAAGATCAGCCCACATCACAAAGTCCCAAAACTACAGATGCTGGCAGGGATGTGGAGAGAAGGCAACACTTCTATGCTGCTGATGGGATTGCAAACTAATACAGCCTTTTTGGAGAGAAGCATAGAGAATCTTCAAAGATCAAAAAGTAGACCTTCCATTTGATCCTGCAATCCCATTACTAGGTGTCTACCCAGAAGAATAAAAATCATTTTACAACAAAGACATTGGCACCAGAATGTTTATTGCAGTTCAATTCATATTTGCCAAGTAATGGAAGCAACCTGAGTGCCCATCAACCCATGAATGGATCAATAAACTGTGGTATATGTATATCAAGGAATATTATTCAGCCATTTAAAAAAAATTGAGACTTTACATCTTTTACATTTACATGGATAGAGTTGAAATACATTCTTCTCAGTAAAGTATCCTAAGAATGGAAAAATAAATATCCAATGTACTCAATACTAATATGAAATCAATATATAAACAATTACATGCTCATATCAATAAGAAAACACAAATATAGTCTAGTACAGAAAATGGGGAGGGAAGAGGATGATTGGCAAAAGGAGGGGAGCAGGAGGGGGGAATCTCACCTAAGTGCACATTGTGAGGGTGTGTAACACACCTCCGGGGAAGGAGGGGGAATCTCACCTAAGTGCACATTGTGAGGGTGTGTAACACACCTCTGGGGAAGGGCTCTTTTATAACTGGAACTTTACCCTGGAAGTGAGAACAATGTAATTTAAAACTTTGTACTTTCACGTTAATTTGAAATAAAGAAAAAAAGTAAAAATAAAAATTATAAAACCAAAAAATAGCAATAGACTGTATATTTTGAAACTTTCTTGAGAAATGAAGCTACATTTCTTAAATTTTGGACTCTCAGTAATTAGCATATAATGGGATCAACATATTGATGGATGGATGGATGGATGAATAGAAGGTAAAAAAAAAACTTATATTATAAAGAGCAGAGTACTGATGGGAATTTTATCCTCATACTCCAGACCAGTTTTTTGTTTTTTTTTAAAATCTCACAGCACACTTGAAACTATAAACTCTGCAGCACACTTAAATTAATGTTGATCAAAAAAAAAGAGTAAAAAAAATACATTTACTGTACTTTAATTTCTTTTTTCTTTTTCTCGCGGTTTTTGGCCGGAGCTGGGTTTGAACCCGCCACCTCCAGCATACGGGGACAGCGCCCTACTCCTTGAGCCACAGGCACTGCCCTGTACTTTAATTTCTGGCTTTTTTTTTTTTTTTTTGTAGAGACAGAGTCTCACTTTATCGCCCTTGGTAGAGTGCCGTGGCGTCACACAGCTCACAGCAACCTTCAACTCTTGGGCTTAGGCGAATCTCTTGCCTAAGAGTAGCTGGGACTACAGGCACCCGCCACAATGCCTGACTATTTTTCTGTTTTGCAGTTCGGCCGAGGCCGGGTTTGAACCCGCCACCTTCAGCGTATGGGGCCGGCGCCCTACTCGCTGAGCCACAGGCACTGCCCTGTACTTTAATTTCTAAATTATTTATTTTTTGATATAGAGTCTCACTAGGTCACCCTTGGTAGAGTGGCATGGCATCTTAGCTCACAGCAACCTCAAACTCTTAGGTTCAAGTGATCCTCTTGCCTCAGCCTCCCAAGTAGCTGGGATGACAGGCGCCCACCACAATGCTCACCTATTTTTTAGGAACAGGTCTCGCTCTGACTCAGGCTGGTCTCAAACTTATGAGCTCAGGCAATCTACCCTTCTTGGCCTCCCAAGTTTCTAGGACTACAGGCTTGAGCCACTGCACCTGTCCTAAATTATTGATCTTTACAAATTTTCCTGGCACACCTATGATCCTCTCCGTAACACACCAGTTGCTCGAGCCTATTCATTGGAACCCACAAAAGCCATTCAAATACTTTACTAGCCATAAAATCAAAGGCATTGCATGGATAGTATGAAGGGATTTAAAGAGTTGAAGCATGGGTCAACAGGTCTACTCTCAGTTATAACTTACTATATATAAGTGTGTATTAATTCATAAACATAAGCAAACATGAAAATATGCAGAATTACAGAATAGTATCAACTCTCAAAATGGATTTAAGGAATGTGTTTTTGTATCAGTGAGAACATTGAGACAGAGGTATACTATATTCATGGTTCTTACTGTGTGCCAAATGTTTGCTACTCCCACAAAATTCATATGCTGGAACTTCTTCTCTCAATGGTGTGAAGAGATGAAGCCTTCAGGGAGGTCACCAGGGTATGGATGAGATTCATGAATGACACTGAAGCCTTTGTAAAAGAGGTCCCAGAGAGCAGCCTCACCCCTTACACAATGTGAGTGCATAGCAAGAAGGCACTTCTTATGAGCAAGGGGGCCCTACCCAGACACCAAGTCTGCAGGCATCTCGATCTTGAATTTCTCAGTCTCTAGAATGGTGAAAAGTAATTTCTGTTACCAGCCACCTCGTTTATGGTATTTTTGTGATAGGAAACTAACAATCCCCTATGCCACAGAAACTAATTGGAGGGCCAGACACTCCATTGATTCCATTCACTTTAGTTTAATTACTTTTTTTTAGTTAAATGTTCTTTAGAAAATATTTTCATTTTACTTGATAAGTTTAACCATTTAGCTCTTTATATTGAACATAATTTTCTCCTTTATTTTCTAGCTCATATGAGAGGATGAGAGTGCCTGTTTACAAATCCAGAAAGCTGGAGAGATGAGAAATGAATAAATGACTTGAGACTTTCATGGTGCCAAGTACAGTTGGTCGTGTGATCCGCACTGGAGTTTAAGCTCAAGGAAACAAGTGTATGTGACTTCTGGTCAATATCTATATCCACGTTTGATTTGTCTTATTTATAAATTGGGCACAAGACTTAATCTGAAATGTTTTGAGAAATAATCAAAAGGCAGGATAACTGTAAAAATGCTTTGTAAATAATAAATAATTGAAATACAATCGCTGCCTGGTGCTGCATTTCAAGTCACCAGAGCCTGGATGAGGCAGGAGCAGCTCAATCCCAGGCACTTCCGGCTCACTTGACCTCATCAGAAATGCCCCTGTCTTGTAGGGAAGTCTGTGAAGACCCTATTTTCCTTAGGTTTTACCCCAGGTCCCACCGTGTGACACAAATCTGTAGTAATAGTGTCCTCTCTAGAGAAGCCATCGTGAGTAAGTACTACTTGGTGTCAAAGTAGTAATTAAATACAGCAAGAAAGCAAATCAGGTCTTCTGAATGTTAATCTCATTATCGCCTTCTCAGAGCTACTTGCCAAAAAGTTAACAGCCGTTAAAGCTCTGCCGCTCAGCCAATCAGAATATTAAATTAATCAGCTTGGCCCTGACACAAATATTGCCAGCAAAGCTAATCCTCTGCTTTGTACGTATCAAAAAGGCCATGTGAAGGCTTTGGGAAAACTCGTAGTATATTTTTCACCGTTTAACATTCTGTGTCTTTTTAGAAGCAAGATGATATGCCCCTGCTATAATCCCTTACCTTATTTCTGTACTCAAAATAATTGTCAAATTCCTTTTTTAAACCTATTTTCCTTCACAGGAGGAGCAATTGTTTCATAGATTCTGATTTAAAGTTTTAAAAAACAAATAAACAATTAGGGTTACAGTTTTAACATGAAACAAGTGTTCACCTTCATAAAATGTCCCATTCTTGCAAAAAGCATGCATTTTCCTCCTTCCTAACGTGGGTGTCTGTCTATTGCAGGCAGCTCTGACCACACAGTGCACCTGAGCCAGGTGAAGGTAATTATGCCATCTGCTAGCTCTTTGCTAATGAGATACATTGTATTCCTAGAGAGAAAAAATGTCCAAATGAATAAAATATTTTCTGGCCGAGGCCTGTACCCAGGCTTCCTGATGACAGCCGCAGCCATGTCAAGATCTTGTCACCACTAACTGCACCTGAAGGATGAGATGAGGACACTCTCGCGCTGCGCAGTAAACATGCGCTCTCTTCCATTTATTTATCCAGCATAATCCCCATTAATTCAATGTTGATTAGAATAGAATGGTTAGGAGTTTAGCAAGCCATGGAACCCTAACTGAATGAATAAATATTTTCCCTTCAGGAAGGCTTTTTCCGAGGAACCTTGTATATGCCTGCCTGCAAACTAACATTTTAAGAATACCATATGGGCAAATAATTGCTGCTTCCAATCTGTAGTAAAAGCCATAGGGAAAAAAAATCAGAGCCATAACTCTCTCTGTCTTATTACTATTTGTTGAATAAATGTGCATATTTCTGTTAATTGTGATTCTGAAGACAGAGAGGGCTTCTTTGAGGTGACAGACAAACAGCAGGATATCATGAATATGTATGATGCGTCTGAGAAAATAAATTAACAGGGGCCAGCCACTCTGGTGACCCGCTTAGGTTGTCAGCAGTGAGTGTGACAGTTAGGGTCTGTACTGCGTGAATATGCATGACAGAATTTCCTACCAATCAACTAATTTACTTCGTGCATTTGGACTATTTTAAGCACTAAACCATAGTCAGATAATTAATCACTAAATCACTGATACTGACATTAAGGAACAAGCAATGCATTATTGCTGATTACCGCTTAAAACCAAAGCTCATGCAGTCACATTGCAGAAGGTGGGAGAGAGGGAGCGCGTTTAACATGTGAATTTCCTAGAGCACAGTGACCTGGGTGCCATTCAGAAGACAAGTTGGTGAAACTGTTTTCTTTGCTTTTAAACTTTTTCTTTGTTTGATTTCAGTTCAGAGCCTTTATTGGATTTTCAAGATGTATATTCACTCACAAATGGTAAGTATCAGCTGAGTCTGAACCAACACGTAGAAATTGTCTTGATGGCTGAGACACAAATATCCTTAGTTGTTACCTGGTCATTTCAGGTAAGTGTCATTCTTGGCCTGAATCATCCGGATAATTTGTGTATATCCCTCCAAATGCATTGTTTCTAGGGCTTAATAATACAAATCATTTTCTCACCAAATTTCCAGAATAACCAAAGCTGATAACTTATTTATCATTGCATTTAAAAAAATATGTAACTTTCTCTTTGCCATCTGTGGACGACTGAGGGCACAAAGTGTCTTATCCACATCTCTGCGTCTGGCATCTGCCCCTTCCTCTGAAATATAGTAAGCATTCAATAAATATTAATTCTATCAACCTTATAAAATCAAGGGAACTAGGGATTCGCTATGCTATTTAAACCAAACAACAACATTTGTCGGCAAAGAGCATGGAGACATAACTAAAAGCTCCGCAGATGTTGAATTTAAATAGTTTAATGAATTTCTCAGCCCTCAAGCAAATTACTTAATATCTTGGAGCCTGAATTTTCCCATCTTCCAATTTCTGAGACTGTCGTATTATCTATAGCACAGTAAGATTAATATTTGGTACAGAGAATAAGATATTAATTGTAAAATCACTGTTCAGCATAGTCACTGCCAAGTAATTATTTATACATAGTAGCTATTATTAGTAGATGGTCAGGAATAGGCAAAAAAGGAATAATATGAAAAAAACATGTCTGAGAAACAAATATGTTTTCTCTACTTCATGGAATATGGGGAAGACAAGACAGTGAACAATGACTACAGAAGTCCAGTTTGAGACTTAATAAATGGGGACTTCTAAGGGATAAGGAGGTGTAGAAAGATGATTATGTTTACCTATGGCAGGCGTAACTTGAAGTGTCTGAATACTATAGTTGGCCAGGCCCAGTAGACCACTGTGTGTGTATGTATGCTGCTGGAGAAAGAGCTGTGGACTGGGGAGACATATTCTAGAGATAGCAACAAACCAAGAAAACATGACAAAGGACATGCAGTTGACTTTGAACCAGGCAGGGCTTAGAAGCACCATTGCCCACATCGTTGAAAATGCACGTATCACTCTTGACTTCTCAAAAACTTAGCTACTAATAATCTACTATTGACAAGAAGCCTTACTGATAACATAGATGGCCAGTTAACGCATACAAGATTCTATACGTCATATGTGTTACATACTTTATTCTTAAGTATGTAACACATAAAGTAATCTAGAGAAAAATTATATTAAGAAAATCATAAAGAAGAAAAAATATATTTGCTGTTCATTAAGTGGAAGTGCAAGACCTCATCCTCACGTTACGTAGACTCAGGAAGAGGAGGAAGAAGAGGGGTTGGTCTCTCATCTCAAGAGTGGCAGAGGTAGAAGAAAGTCTGGGCATAAGCGGACCCACACAGTTCAAACCTAGGAGGGTTAACTGTAATCACCATAAGATGGGTTGTAACGGTAGAGGGTTGGAGGACTACTTCGGAATTCTGAGGAACGTGCGTGTTTTGAAGTACACACAAAGAAGCAGAGACACCTGCAACTGAGGCAGAATAGATGACTGGTGAGATTCAACAGGAACCAAGAAGGGTGACACTCAGAAGCCAGAAAGTAGAGCAGTCTGAAGGGGGAATGGACAATGTTGTCACATGAGTCTTAGACACCTTAAAATATAAGGATTGAAAACTCTGCATTGGAGATGACAATACAAAACCAGGGTGACCTTAATGGGACAGAGTCCATGTGCCTCCATGAAGGCACAGGGGAGCCAGACGTCAGTGGATGGAGGCAACGGGTAACACATGAATAGTGGAACAAGGGGACAACAGCCCATTTAAAATGTAGAATGAGCAGATTGGTGATAAACAGGAGGTCAGATTGGGGAGATCAGCAGATGTATATGGGCACCAGCTCTGTGACCAGTATCCTGCTAGATTTTATTGTACTACAGAGGATACCAAAGCAAAATAAGCTGAGTTTCTATGATAAATCTACCCTAAAATCTTGACAGTTCAGCCAAGGCATGATAAACTATGACATGTTGCACATTTCATAGTAATAAATATCTAAGAATCAGAGTCTGTCATATGGCTTAATAAATGTTCTTATGAGAGTGAGTTTATAGCTGCAGCAAAGAAGGTGGGTGGGGACCTGTGCAAAAACTCTTTCTGGTAGGTGGATGAGTGTTCTCAGCCCCTCTCCCTTTTCTGTGACCTTGCTTTACACTGCATTAGAAGAAGGTGTTTCCCCACAGCATGATGTAGGGTTATGGCTCATGCAATGCTAGCAGATGTTTCTTGAATAAAAACTTGAAACATGTATGATAAGTTTGGCTTGGCCTCTCCAATACCTGTGGTCAGCTGTGAAGGGAACTGGCTCATGTAACTGTGGGACCAAGAAAAACATGGGACCAAGACCAGTTCATCCCGAGCGAAACCAGAAGAGCCACATTGAATCCACAGCACCTGGGAGCAGGACAGACAGGGTCTGCTACATAAACCATCAACATTTTTAAGTTTATGCTATGCTATAAAAATTATGAACACGGTCATGATTACATCAAGATAAGTGTGCAGGACTGTGGACTCAATGCTACAGAGAGGAGATATATCCCAAATTACACTTGCATGAGCTTCTTGGCAAAGCAGGTTGTGACTCAAAAATCAGTGATGGGAAATACAGATCATGCTCCTGTATTTTTAAATGTGGGACATAATTTACATTTTATCTTAAAGAAAATAGGAGACAATACCTTACATGCACAAATATTCTTCCCTTCCTTGGTTATTTGACTTATATGTCATTTATTTATTAGACTCCTTTGTATTTCTGCTTGAAACTTTTTTAGGTTTTTGGTTTAATGTTCTTATTTGACTGCTAAGGAGTTATTCAAATTCCCTATTATAAAGAAAAATTTCTCACTTAGGTGCTTTTCCCTCTGTTAATAAAAGGGAAATGAAAAGAGAAAGTTTTTCATTTTATCATTATTTAGTTTTTAAAAGAGATTCTGGTGTTACTTTCCTTCTTTTGCCCACAAATAAATTTCATTTTTCAGAGGTAGTTTATTGTTTGTGACCCTCATTGTCCTGTATAGTGAAGTCCAATTTATAGCTGCTCAAATGGATGAAATTTATTTCATGCATTCTTTTTTTCCACAATAATAATAAAAGTAAACAATTTCATGCAAATATAGAAGTGAGATAAAAAAAGAAAGACTTTTCACTAAAACTCCAAAATTTAATACAGGTTAATTTTAAAATTAATGTTGAAAGGTTTTACTTAGTCATGAATCCTTTGCTCCTGATTCCTTTCCTGGGGACAGTCCTTTCTCTGCCCTCTCTGATCCTATCACTTGAACAATGTGACTTACCCATTGAACATCTGGTTGTGTTTGTTCTTTAAAGTTCTGGCTACCGTGTCCTCTCTGACCACCTCCTGCTCACACTTCTATTGAGTTATGTTTTTCCACAGGAAACATGCACTGGTCTTGCCTCTGTCATCAACTTGCTGAAAGATACAGAAAGTGCCTCCCCTTCTCCCTTCTCTAAATGCCAATGTTTCTATTTTATCCTGAGAAACTTCAGAGGCCATGTTTTTGAGCTCTGGGATGCATGATTCACACACATTCTGTGACTGGATAGTCTAACAACAACAAAAAAGTATTTCATATTCTGGTTAAAAAAGGTCTTTCAAAGTAAAATATTGGGCGTAACTCTAATGTTAAAAAATAAAACAAACATACTAGAGCAGAATAACATAAATAAAAATCAGAAGACTTGCATCCCTCCCTAGAGGGCCAGTAAGTAGCACTTATGCCGACTCTTGGTCTTTCTGAAGACCATATTTGTATTATGGTAAAGTTCTTCTAGAGAAGGAATGTTTAAGCACAGAGAATTGACAAGAAGAGCTGTTTGTGGAGATGGTGGAGGCAAATCCCAAAGGACAGGACAATAGAAAGCAAGATTAAAGGGAACAGTGATAAGAATGCACCAAAGATACTGTAAAAAGGGGGACAATATGTAAGGATGC
The DNA here is from genome assembly GCA_963574655.1 of Perodicticus potto. Taxonomy (NCBI): domain Eukaryota; kingdom Metazoa; phylum Chordata; class Mammalia; order Primates; family Lorisidae; genus Perodicticus; species Perodicticus potto. Next base: position 15,187 of record CAUYRH010003425.1, read on the forward strand.
TCAGTGATTACAAGGTCTGACATATAAGTCACCAACTTGCTACCCTGCACTTATATTGGCAGTGATGCACAAACAACTCAGTGAATTTTCATCACCTTTGTATATCCGTGTCTGTCTCACGGCTGTGTTCATGTCAACATGTGGCAGTGTCTTGCTGGGTGGTGTTCATTATTGCTGTTGCGTGTTTTCATGTGCCATCATGAATGTCAGAGCTTAAATTAGGGCAATGAGCAAACATTAAATTTCTTGTTAAACTTGGCAAGAGTAGAAATGAAATCAGGGACATGTTATTCTCAAGTTTATGGGAATCATGCCATGGAGAAAACAGCAGTGTACAAAGTAAACACTTTTCTGAGGGGAGTCATCTCCTGATCAGGGTAGCCCCCTAAAAACCAGAACTGATGAAAACATTACAAAAACTCTTCAAATTATGTGTCAAAATCATCATCTGACTGCAAGAAGCATAGGAAACAAGGTAATCATTAACAGAAATAGTTAGGAAAGTCTTAACTGAAAATCTTGACCAAAAACTCATGGCTCTTGCACCATGACAATGCACCAGCTCACACAGCACTGTCTGTGAGGGAGTTTTTCTCCAGTAAACAAGTGACTGTATTGGAACACCCTCCCTACTCACCTGACCTGGTTCCCAGTAACTTTTTTTCTTTATCTGTAGATATCTTTATTTATCTTTATTTTCTAAAGATAAAGAAAAAAATTAAAAGGAAGACATTTTGATAACATTCAGGGCATCAAGGGTAATACAATGACAGGTGTGATGGCTATTCTAGAAAAGGAGTTCCAAAATTGCTTTGAAGTGTGTAGCAGGCGGTAGGATCACCACATAACTTCCCAAGGGAAGCACATTGAAGGTGACCTTAGTGATATTCAACAATGAGGTATGTGGTGCTTTTTCTAGGATGAATGTGAAAATTTAATTGTCAGACCCCCGTATATTTACCTAGAAGGAAATGAGTAGTAGATTTAAACTCACAAGGTTACAACAGAATTTATCAGAATGTCTACTTCACGATGTCTGAAGCAGCTATTTCACACAGAAAGCCACACTATTCAGTCTTTCCCTTTTTCAGCTAAATTCAGGTCACAGTGATGTTATACTCACCTGAAAGATAAAACTTAACCAAGAACTAAATTTTTATTTAAAAGACATGATATGGGATTGAAAAAGCAGCCAACTGGTTTATGGAGGGTGTCATGTGTTATTTAATTCACTTTGCTTCTGCTTTGTTAAAATAGAATATCTGCTGACACTTCGAAAGACATTGCAGGATCACCTGACCCCAAATGACACAAAGGCTTTTTGAAAGGCAAAAGGTGGTCATCATTTGTCCAATATCCCCATTTCCTGAGTTGTGACGGCTGAGGGCCTTGCAGTGTTAAACAACTCAAGGAAGCTGGCATAGTTTGAGGAGCATCCAGTAAGAGCCATGAGAACAGTGGGTGCAGGAGCTTCACCTCTGTTTCTGAACCAGGGCCTTTGTCCTAAGCTGGGGAACACAAGACCCAAACCCAGTAAGTCTACGTATCCACATGTGGGGGGTGGGGGGTGTCTTGTTCATGTTTACAAATGGTGCTTTAAATTCCCATTCACTTTTCATTCTAAAATTACTAGAACAAAGTATGTCCAGTCAAATAAATTTTGTAGTGTCCATTTTAAAATAGGAAAGGTATGAGGCTGCCTCTTCAATAAACTCCTCACTACCCAAGGCCGATTGAGGGGCACAGTCTTCCCTTCCCCACTGGGTAAGTGCTGGAAAAAAATCTCTGAGTTTAAGGTACCCACAAAACAAATAATTGAGGTTCTTTTCTCAAACTCCACTGTGTGGGTGCAAGCATGCATAAATGAAAATCTACCCGAGTTGAGTAAATTCACGTATTTGTTGTAAGATTCATATCATCATGGAATACTACTATTGGGAAGGTTCTGAAGAGTAACTTAGTGTAGCATCTTCTTATTCAATACCTGAATCCTCTCCAGAACATTGCTAAATGCTGTCATCTCTCCTCAAATGCCTGCCTCCTTCCACTGCATTCCTGCCATTCGTATGCACTGCCACACTTCTGAGGCCCACTCAGAATAGCTGTTTGGACAAGGCCATTATGCATTGTGAGGTCTGCTTTTTTTAAAGCCAAATATCCTCAAGTTTCTAAAACATTCATATGGCATGTAAATTTTTCAATGCAGGTAGTTTTTTAATCCCTCTTTTTAATATCATGTAAATTTTTTCAGATCTCCAACATATTATGCCATCTATATTTGTGCGGGGGGTTCCAGAGTTTGCAATATGTTCTGAAGAACTTAAACTATCAAGTCTATTGAATGTGGGTGTTTCTGTTAAGGGAGAGGAAATAGCAGCTGTTTTTCTGGATTCTTTTCCTTGCTCTCCATCAAGATTTTAAAAACAGAAGTAGAATTACATCCTCTGACTCTCAGCTTTGCATTTCCTCACTGTGGACTGTACAAGATTATTTTTAACACCCTGTGCACAATCTTAGAGCTTCTTTTTTTCTCCAGCTGATGGCTGTGGCCTTACAGTCTTGGAAGAGATGTAGAGTTGGCCCAGCTGTTTTCTTCCAGAATAAATTGGTAAGAAACGCTCATTTGAGGTGCAGAGCAGCCAGCCAGAATGGTTTCAGGAAACAGTTGCACAATCAGTAAGCAAATTTCTCAAAAAGTACAGTATGATGGAGGCAGCTTCTGTCAATTTGTAACACCAGCTTGTCAAAGATAATGTTTAACTATTCAGGAATTTTGTGAGGCCATTCTTAAATAGTTGGTAGATTGAAATTAGTCCTGATGGGAGCTTTGTAGGTGTATCAAAGAAAGTGGCAAGTGTAATCGTTCAGAGCCCTTTTTCCTCCACTGGGGAATAAGTTTACTGACTGACCACTAGTTGTTGACATATCTTTCAATAATTATAACCACCATCTCTCTCCACTAGAGAATTTATTGTAATGCTCAGAGACATCCTTTGTCAGTAATGAATTAATTTCTTTCCATGCATCAAGATGTTACTATGTATATACTAACTTTGGGGAAATAGAGATAATAATCACTTATGTTGTTTTCTGTAGACCTCAATTATTTCACAGAACTCTGGTTAGCAAACCCCTATATGCAGGTCAAAGCAGGACTCTGAGCCAGCAGTGCTTAACATAAATGAGCATTAAAGTTGCCTGTAGAATCTACCAAAAAATACAGATATTTAGGCCCCATTTCAGAACCATAAAATCAGAATCTCTAGTTCTGACGATGTGTCAAAAACACTTTGGAGGCAATGACAAATCTGGGTATTTCCTTAAAATATATAGCAGGAGAGATGGATGTGGACTCAACACATGTTGAGTAAATACCGATGATGCGACACGCACTATCAAAATCAATTGCCAGGGCAATTTTTTGTTTCCAGCAGGTATGTCAGTATTCCTATTTTATAGGTGAAGAAAGTAAGGCTCATGGTGGTTAAATAATTTGGGCAAGAAAACACAATAAATAAGAGAGCCTAGATATGATATCAAAAGTCCCACTAGCTAGAACTTAAAAAAAATCTATAGTCACTCGGCTTTGAAACTCTCAATAGCATGAAACTTCTTAGGTTTTGGAAATTTGTCAGAAGTTTGGTTTTCTCAAGAGAGAAGCTCAGGCTTTCATAGCCATAGTGTGCAACCAAGTGATGGAGCTTCTGTCAATCACACCTGCCAATGTGAGACTCAGAGCGCACATAAGCCACACCATGGGGAAACTCTCTGGCCAGGTCCTGGCAGAAGCTCTCGGTTGTCTAGGATACTGGGCTAGAGTTGTGGTCCCCTGTCCCACTGGCCTCGCACTGTCTCTAAATTCAGACTCTGGCTGTCCTGGAGATGCAGAATACTAACTTACATTCTTTAATAAATTGATTTTTTTTTTTTTTTTTTTTTGCTTCAGCTAGGCAAAGTGAATCGTGTTGTTTCTAATTAAGTATCAGAAATAAAATATCAAGCTTCATAGTAATTCCTAAATATCATATTTTTTCCTTTCCATCAACAATTTCAGAATAAGTTTTTTCGCTTTAATCACCATATTTGTTATTGTTGGTTTTTTAACTTAAAGTCATTTAAACAAAAGGAAAAAAGGAATAGCTGATGTTGTTTCACAGTCAATTGAGAAAGTGCTGCAAATTTCACTTTGGGCTTTCTGTAATTCGGGGAGGATTAGAGAAAGCAACACTTTGGGCCCCCAATCATTTTGTCATTACAAGAAGGGGACAAACTCTCTTTTTGTAAAACTCTGATATAATCTTTTCACCTCCATTTTAACCTTTCATCATACAATTCTTTCAATTATATATACAACCCACTCCACAAAGATTTACCAAGAACCACTTCTGTCATTGGCCCGGTGACACACTACAGACATGTCAACGGAAGAGCCAGAGCTGCCTCTCTCCCCCCTTCCCTAGCCAGGGCCTCAGTCCAGGTAAAGTAACAAGAATTGCTCAGATCATGACGCCAAGAGACAAGAGTGAGTGATAAAGTGCAATGGGTAATGGAAAGAAATAAGGGTAAAGAACAATTCCTGAGGAGGGTGAGAGGAAAGCTGGAGATAGAGTCAGCATATCGAACAGGGATTATGGGAAAGAGTGATACAGACAAGTAGGGCAGATGTTGAAGACTGTATTGGAGGAGGGGAGGGAAGCTCTTCTTGGCAAATTTTCATCTCCTCATCTGAATGGAGCCTGTGTCTTGATGTGCATGCCTGGAAAAGACCAGAAACATATGTTCCTGCCTTGGTTTGGCCATTTTATTCTTACACATGTCTGATTAGATGAAAGATTTTTCTGTTTGCTTCTTTAACCTCTCAGTATATCCTAGGATTATATCTCTTCTCTGTAATGCCTTTACTTTTTTTTTTTTTAATGCCTTCACTCTTATTTCTCTGAGATTTCCTTAATCGTAATGGAAGTCCTCATTATACTTGGCCACAGCTCATTTATATTAATACTTTGTAAAGTTTACTAGATATAACTAGTTACATAAAATAGTTATAAAAAATACTACATAAAATCATACTTGTTACATTACTTATTATACAGGGTGCAATTTAAAATTGCACATGAACTTTATGGCCACCCAGAAAAATTTTTGTTCAATAACCTAATTTTACAAATAAGGGCTAAGGTACTGGTTAGAACCAATGTTATGTTTCAAAATCTGCATGAGGGACCATCTAAACATATTTCCTATGATATCCTGCAGATGGTTACACTCCGGGTGTCCAGAATGGACACGCTCAGCTACCCACTTTGAACATGCACCCTTTCCCTATAGCGTACAGCATGGCAGCCTGTTCACCAAATCTTTCAGCTCAGGATCCTATAGTTTTCTAGGCATCTATTTCCATCCCTGTCTATGGATAATCATGCTGATGATTTTCTATCTTAAACATCTCTTGACTATGACCTCACTGATTGATTCCCTGCCGTAAGTGACTGCGTTAGTCAGAGTTCTCCACAGAAATAGAACCAACAAGAGACAGATATGAGAGAGCGAGAGAGAGAGAAAGAAACTGGTCCACACGATGACGAAGCCTCACGAGTTCCCAGAGATGCCAGCTGAGTCTCCGGGCTGGAGCTCCGGAAGAGCCGACGGTGTGAGCTTCAGTCTCAAGGCTGCGGGTTCAAGACTCAGAAGAGCAGATTTTTCAGCCAGTGTCCGAGGCAAGAAGCAGCTGATGTCCCAGCTGAAACCCAGTCAGGGAGGACTTTTCCTTTCCTCAGGGAAGGGACAGCATTTTTGTTTCATTCGGACCGTCAAATGATTGGATGATTTCCACCCACATTAGAGTAGCAACACGCTATACTCACCTTACCAATTTCGATGATTTTGATGTTCATTTTGTTCACAAAACCCTCACAGATTGACGTTTGGCCAAACATCTGGGCACTCAGGGGCCCAGTGAGGTTGACACGAAAAATGTATCACCACAGCGACTCATTTCAGAGCCTCGTTATTCCTCTTCTCGTTATTGCAGTGGCATCTCACCTGGTCCCCGCTCACATTTCCTTTCTTCCAGTCCATCCACACAAAGCCCGAGGAGTTCCCTACACCACAGACGTGATTATGCCCTGCGGGGCTCAGCAGCAGAGGCTTCCAGGGCGTGTATACGCAGCGGTGAGACGTACTTACGTAGCCTGCGTAAAACACGTCACGACTCGCTCCTGGTCCCGCCCACCCTGTTCCCTCCCCACTCCCTGGCTCACTTATTCTCCCAGCTGTGCAGTAATCTCTGTCTTTGCATCAGATGGGGTCAGTTTCTTCAGAGCACGTGAGAGATTCTGCCTTGTGGGGTCACAGCCTACTAAGAAAGGCAGATGAGGATGCAGATACTTGGGGCCCAGGACTCAGGACGGTGCTTTGAGGGCTCACAGACAGAGCCCCAAAGCCAATCTGCTAATTCCCATACAGCCTTGCAGTGGAGATGCCATCCTCGCCAAAATCTGGAGGAGGAGCTTAATTTATGTGGGTGGGGCAGGGTTACTAATTGATACAAGCTCTGTGGCTTTAAATGAGTCACCTGCCCTGCCTCGAGGTCTGGCTCCCCCCCTGTAGGGTAACGAGGGTCAGTGGGGGGGGCCTGCCTGGCAGTCCTTCTCCCGGGTGAGGCCGTGACCTTGCAGGTCACGTGCGCCCCATGCCCGGGGGTCCGCGGCCTTTGCTGTTAGCGGCAGCTGCCGCCTCATGTCGTGTCGGCGGTGGAGGAGCGCATTGTCTCTCTCGCTCTCTCTCCCTGCACACCACGTCTTCCAGACCCACAGCTCAGCAGGCTCCTCCACGCCTGTGTGCCTTTCTTTGCACACATTAATTCCGCTTCCTTTCTCTTTCCTCCATCTGGAGAAATCCTTACTCACGCCTCCTGACCCAGTTCCAGCGCTCCATCCACAAAGCTGTTCGGAAACGTGCGTGTGGCTCCCCGGCTCCGCTGTGGGCACCTTTCTCATGCAGGGTTCCACACAGAGACGAGATGACATTTCCTCTCTGAATCTTCAGGATACAGCCTGACCCAGCCCATAGCACGTGGTCACCAGATAGCTGTTGACTTAATTAGCATTTTTTCAACCTAACGAGTTGGTATTGATAATGTAGTTTTAGAGGAAATTTATTTACAGACACGCACAGTTACATGCCTGTATGATATGTATACCCCAATACACACACACTGGATAAAGAAAATTTATTAGTCATCGATATATCCAACCCATAAAAGCAAACATTTAAATTTTCTGACAAAATTTAAAAGTCCAAAAACATTTGCTACAAATAGTCTCTCATTATAGCAAAATATAATGAATGTACAAAAATAAAAATTGATCATCAAAAACAAAACTGAAATATCAGAAGAATATGGGAAGAAAAAATAAAACCTGGCAAGCATGTGAGTAAATATAAATAAACATTGACTTTACAAGGTTAAAATAATAACTAATTTTGGAGAAAAAAACACAATGGAATTAAAATACTGGACAATAGAACATTTAACACATGCAAATCATTGACGTATTGAATAAATTATCTGAAAAATTTAGATTAAAAATCAATAGTAGCAAACTCTGAAAAACACAGTTGCAAATTTAAAAACATTGTGAAATATGTTCATGGGTTCATAGTTCATGGGTTAGGGAAGAAAGAGTAGAAATCATCTAATAGGAATAAAAATAAGGACACATTACTACAAATCAAACCTGTGAACATCACTGAGGTTTTTTTTAATTTTTATTTTTTATTAAATCATAGCTGTGTACATTAGGGCAATCATGGGGTACAGAGTGCGGGCTTCATATACAATGTGAAATACTTTCATCCAACTGTTCAACATAACCTTCATGGGATTTTCTCTTTTATGGTGTGAAAACATTTGTGTTCTGCATTAAGTAGGTTTCCCCTGTCCCTTCTAAGATGCACCATAAGTGTGATCCCACCAATTACCCTCTCTCTACCTACCCTCCCTCTCCCCTACCCTTCCTTTCCCCTTTCCCGTCTGCTTGTGCTATAATCGGGTTATAGCCTTCATATGAAAGCTATAAATTAGCTTCATAGTAGGGCTGAGTACATTGGATACTTTTTCTTCCATTCTTGAGATACTTTGCTAAGAAGCCTACTTTTAATAGTCCCGGCCACTTTCTAGGTGGGAGGATGTGTAAAGCAAAGGAAAGTTCTTTCAGAGTCTGGGATCCATTTCTAAGAACTCCGAGTTATTGTCCCTGACAGTATAAAACTTTCAGAATTCTACAGGAAAGTAAACCTTCATTTCAGAATTACACTTTGAAGTTTGAAGATAAAAGGAAAGCTGTCTGAGGCCCAATGCTCAAATAGATGGACTAAAAACATTAAAAAAAATTTCTGGAGTGCTTATCAGAATTTGAAATGAATGTGGTAACAGATCCCCTGTAGTTCAAGTCCTCAGTACTGTGTAACAGGGCTTATAGCAGCTTAGCTCAGCCTGACACACACGGGAATCAAAGCTTTTTGTAGGGTTTTAAAATGTGTTTCATTTTCTCAGGAAAGAGAAAAGCAGATTCCTTGCTTTTATGTACCTGGTCACCTAGGAATATTTTCAGTTCTGTGGTTCTGGTCCACTCCTAGAGCAATACGGAGAAACACAATGAAATGTATTTAAATCTGTAATTGCCAGCTGTTGCCTGCACTATATTTCTAATTGCGTCTCGGTGCCAGAAAGAGCCAGCTTCGTTTAGGTGGAGATTGGAAGCCTGCTCTGGACGTGGAGAGCAGTGGGCACACGTGAGTGCAGGGGCAGTGGTGTGAGTGGCTGGCACAGGACTTGATCAGCATCCAGAGCCAACTGCAGAGTAAGGTTGTGACCTGAAGTGGCTGAAATAGACCAAACCTTTACGCCTGGAAGATGCCAAAGCACACAATACTTGATAGTGGTGTTCTGAGTTGGTGTTATGGGCTGAATTACGTTCCCCTTAAATTCATAATCTAATCCAGTCTGACTGGTTGTCCATATCAAATGAGGAGTTTAGGACAGAGGCGTGTTCAGAGGGAAGACCTCTGAGGACACAGGGAGAAGGTGATCCATAGCCAAGGAGAAGGGCCTGAGGAGGAACCGGCCCCACGGCACGCAGACCTGAGTTCCCGCTTCAGAGCTGTTGTTTAAACCGCCAGCCTGTGGCACTTTGTCCGGCCGGTGCTGGCAAACTGGCATGACTAGTAAGGCAAACGTGGAGACTGTCAGTTAAACAAAGCTCTTTGAAGCCCTAAGTGAGGCTCAAAATTATCTTCATTCCCATATTCCTCATGATATGCCTTTGAGAAAGTCTATGTCCACCTTTGTTCAGTTGTGGTTCAATGTGATTTTATAAGGATTATTCTCATAACTAGAAGAAGGTTAAAACTCCATTATAATTATGTGAGTCAACTGAAGCTGAATAAGCCACTAGTAAAGGAACGAGTGGAGAAGTGTATGTCTTAATGTGTTCTTAAATTACTAATAACATAAACTCTCTGCCTTCAAATTTTTTTTTTTTTTTTTTTTTTGCTGTTTGTGGCCGGGACTGGGTTTGAACCCACCACCCATTGAGCCACAGGTGCCACCCTGCCTTCAAAATATTTAACAAATGTGAAAATCAGTGACTGAGGGAAGGTTGGTCATGTTTCCTGGCAGCCTCCTTGTCATTTCACCAGGTAAATAATTTGCAGTGAGTGGAAGGTGAACCAGCAGCAAATCCTGTGTCACTTACTCCTGGGGGACGTGTGGAGGGGGAGGGACCCTGTATTCCAGGGCACAGTGGGGGCTGATGTTGAAATTGACTAGGGAAAAAATGAAAAAAGTTTTCGTTTTTATTTTACCTGGTTCAGAATATTCATGAAAAGCAAGTCGATTTAATACTCATGTTAATACCATATCCAACTTTAAAAACATATTATTAAGGATTAATGTTTTTCAGTCTTAAAATTATATGTTCTTGTCACAAAGGATGTAAAATTTTGTCAAATGATTTTTCTGTGTCTATTGAATAGATCGTATGTTTTTTTTTTTTTTTTTTTTTTTGGCTTCTATGTATATGGTGAATTACATTTCTGGACTTAACATATGTTGAACCAACCTTGCCTCCCTGATGTAAAGTACATCTGATCATGATGTATATAATTTTTTTAATGTGTAGCTGTATTCTGTTTGCTAGGATTTTACTGAAGATTTTTACATCAATATTCATTAGTGATACTGCTCTATAGTTTTCATTTTTTGCTGGGTTCTTTCCTGGTTTTGGTGTTAGGATGCTATCTGCTTCATAGAACACGTTGGAGAGGGTTCCTGCATTCTTTGTTTTAGAATAGGTTCTGCAATATAGATATGAGCTCTTCTTTGAAGTTTTGGTAGAATTCTGGTCTGAAGCTTTTCTTTGTTGGAAGATTTTTTATTGTTGTTGCAGTTTCCATGCTTGCTATTTGTCTGTTCAAAATTTCTAGTTCTTTCTGGTTGAGTTTAGGGAGGTGGGTGTGATTCCAGGTATTGGTCCATTTCCTCCACATTTTCAATTTCTGGGCATAACGTTTTTTGTAGTACACAGAGATGATCTGTTGTATCTCTGTGGCATCTGTTGTTATTTTCCTTTTTTCGTTTCTGATTGAGGTTATTAAAGCTCTTAGTTTTCTGTTTCTAGTCAGTCTAGCCAAGGGTTGATTGATTTTATTAATCTTTTTAAAGAAAAGACTTTTTGTTTTGCTGATCTTCTGAATGGTTATTATGCTCTCAATTTCATTTATTTGCAATCTAATTGTGGTTATTTCTTTTTCTTCTGCTAGGTTTGGGATTGGATTTCTTTTCCTTTTCCAGTTCCTTGAGGTGGTTCATTATGTTGTTGATTTGTACTCTTTCTGGTCTTTTGGATGTGTGCATTTAATGTAATAAATAGTATTTTTTGTGATAACTACTTATAAGTTTTAAAAATATGACTCTAAAAATCATGAAATATTCAGCCAAACTATTTTGAAGTTAAAAGCCTCGGCTGGGTTATTTTCAGGATGCAGGGGCTCTTCCCAGAAGGAGGGGATGCTGATTGGCAGATTTGTGGAGGTGACGCTCGTAGCCTTCTGTCCTCGAGAGATAAACCGAGGAGTTCGTGTATTGTAGGCGGTTTACACTGATCACTGAGACAGAGGCAGGTCTCCCTCCCTGCTGCCCTTTTCTAAGTTGTTTTTTTCCCTCCAGAATATGCTCTGTGTTTATGTTAGTTCTCTGCACATTAATGACGGTGGCGCTTCGGGGCCGGGGCCGGGTGGATTGTAGGAAGATGGTCTCCTTGTGCCAGGTTTTGTAGGCAACAGGGTGTTGTAATGGCTTCTTACATGAATGATTGCTGTAGCTAATGGAGGCCTTGTGAAATGATTCAGATTAAGCTTCTGGTTTGCTTTAAGCTTACTGACCCAATATAATTGAGTGTAATTCAGTGGAATCAGTGAATTTATATTCTTGCAGTTAATAATCAATGTATGCTTGAGAATGAAGAAACCATGAATGATTTTTTTTAATTTGCTTTTCTGCTTCTGCCTTGACCCCCAGAAGAATTTCATGAAAGCATTGGGAAAACTTTAAACAAACAAACAAACAAACAAAATTCTTTAAAACCCTACTGATCCCACTCACTGTTAAATAATATTTATATCAGAAACTATGCTAAAGTGAGAAATAGTGCAAAATAGAGAATGTAGAGGCTGTTTCATTGTAGGGACACTGCGCCTTCAACCACAGGAGGATTGTGGTGACATTGGCAGTGACATTCATGGAATTATTGTTCCTTGTGACTAGAAAAATGGCTCATGACTGGAAAGGGAAGGAAGAAGGAAGGAAGAGAAGGAGGCAGAAGACACAGGAAAATCTAAGGCAGTCTTCAGAATATCTAGTAAGGTAAAACAAAGATTTGTTTGCAAAGCAGTAGCACATACTGGAATCCCAGGGTCTAATTTCATTAATATCCTTGCAGCAAATAATGTTGCTTAAAGAAAGGAACTAGCTGCACCAAGCAGATTTATACTTTTTAGTAGCAACCCAATCCAGCAACTTTATAAACATCTTTGGTTTGGTTTGGTTTTAAATGAATAAAATGTTAGCTGTAGGACCCAGGAGAGCTTGTTCCCACTAGTAATGGACACGAGGCTTTTGCTGATGTCCATGTGGATCCTGATTCCCAGAAAAAGATGAGCAGTGAAAAAGAGAAAAAATGAACAGTGAATGTTGTAAGGGCTCATAGCGTAAGGGGTATAGGTAGGAAGCCTATAATTTATGGAAATTATGTAGCAAAGAACCCACTGTGAGATGTGGATGTTGTTTCAGATTCTCCAGTGTTTTTCATTGAGATGTTGGGGGAAGGGAAAGGTTTTGCTTGTTTGTTTTTAAATCAGTAAAGCTACAGAAAAAAATACAGGAAGAGGAAAAACATTGGGCAAAAAAGGAAGGCTCTTTGAATCTGTTAAAGGAAGAGATACTTGTTTAAATCTGATGTGCATTTTCCCCAGGACATTGTGGGGGTGGACAGGAAAGAGGGAGTTATTGGGACCCCACTCCTGCTTCTTCCAGAGCAGCTGTCCTGAGAGCTCTTACATCTTTGAGTGTTCTGGATAGGATCTTACAAAATACTTCAACTAAAAGTATGATTTAACTTTTTACTATAGTCCTGAATCATTCACTTTATCGATCATGGAGGCAACACAAAACTTCTTAATAGCTAGCAAATAGTTGCTTCATTGGAAAAGATTAAACCACAGGCATTTAGGAGATGCTGTGCCAAAACACTAATGTTTCTCTCGGAGCTTTTTTAAGGTTCAGAAGGACCTCTTTTCTATGCTTAAATGGGAGAAGTCGGAAGACCAACTCAAATTTGTTACCATCTCCTCTGCCTACCCATTGTCATCAATAAACAATGATAGGTGGTCAGTATATCCAGGGAGCACAGAGATTAAAGTTATGCAGGAATTTGCAATTTAGTTGAGAAGCAAAATATATACACTCACAAGAAAAATACTATTAGAGCAGCACAGTAAGTCCTCACAAACATTGTCAATAGGTTCTCAGAAACGATGATTTTAAGAGACATGACATAAGCTCGGCACCTGTGGCTCAACAGGCTAATGCGCCAGCCACGTACACCTGAGCTGACGGGTGCGAATCCAGCCTGGACCCGCCAAACAACAATGACGGCTGCAACCAAAAAATGGCCGGGCGTTGTGGCGGGCGCCTGTAGTCCCAGCTACTTGGGAGGCGGAGGCAGGAGACTCGCTTAAGCCCAGGAATTGGAGGTTGCTGTGAGCTGTGATGCCACTGCACTCTATCCAGGGTGACAG